>PVIA01006092.1:0-103187 GCA_004024845.1 Tonatia bakeri | reverse complement strand
GAGGAGGCAAAGTGTATCTACCTATGCCTCCATCTTGGCTGGAAATCAAGACATAATTTTATAAAAGATGATAAGTAATATGGAAAAACTAAAATGAGATATATAAAATCAGGAATGTAGTGGGAGGAAGAGTTTTGACAATGGGTAAGTTGCTATATTAAATAATGTAGGTGGGATCTTACTGAGAAAGTGAGGTTGATCTAATATTATGTTTATATATATATAAATATATAAGATTTTATTTATTTATTTTAGAGAGGGGAAAGAGGAAGAGAGAGAAACATAAATGTGCCTCTCACATGCCCCCTACTGGTCACTTGGTCCACAACCCAGGCATGTGCTCTAGATTGAGAAGTGAATCGGTAACCCTTTAATTCACATGTTGGCACTCAACCATTGAGCCACACCAGCCAGGGCAGTCCAATATTATATTTTAAAGAGGTGAGGGAATTAACCAAGTGGATACCTAGAGAAAGAGCATTCAGGGAACAATAAAAATAGAGCAAAAGCTCAAGGTGGCGCAAACCCAACATGCATCAGAAGGAGACTATGTGAATGCAAGTAGAGTAAGTAAGGAGAGAAAAGTAGGGGCTGAGATCAGGTAGATTATGTAGAGTTTTGTCTGGCTTTTCTTTGCAGTGAGAAAGGGAATCATTTGCAGGATTTTATCAAAGTTGTGAGCTTGTGTGATTTGTCTGTCTTTAAAGAATCATTTTGCCTGCTCTATTGGTGATAGGGTTTTTGTTATTTATTTATTTATTTATTTATTGGTAGACTTTTCTGTTTCTTCTGCCTTGTTATGTACAAGAGTAGAAATAGAATACCTAGAAAAATGTTTTATACAGTAAAAATATGGTAATGGTTTAGTCCATAGTGCTATCATTAAAATGGTGAGAAATGCATGGAGTCAGGATGTATTAAGAATATAGAATACATAGTATTTCCTTTGTAATAATGCAATCTTGTATAGTAATCAGCTACACTAAACATTTGGTAAAAAATATTATAAAAGTATTTTGCAAGGTATTTTAATCTAATATTAATATGTTATCATCATATTAACCTTACCCTTAAAATGTATGCTCATTATTATTGCAGTTATTGTTATGCTGCAGTTTCTAGACCCTGTGAATACAATATGTACTTTTACCAATGGTTTTGAAGGAATATGCTATCCATTTGTCTCTTCCTTCCCCAGACTCTGTACTTCAAATCCCTGAGTATCCAAATAGCTATCTTGATATAACTCTCTGGGTTATATTGGCCTAGTTGGTATACCATGTCTGTCTGCATGTTATAAACTATAATTATTTGAAGTTAATGCCTTTAAATTCTAAGACATATAGTATTTTAGTATTGGCCAAGGTCTTTGTGAGAAGCCATTATGAATGCAAAATTTGGTTCAGTTAAGAGGCACACTAGGAGAACTTCATAAATAATTATTAAAATACAAACTGGTTCAGGAATATTACAATGTCCATGGTTTGAGCAAATAATTATTCTGTAACAATGTTGATTTTATTCCTAAAATTTTTAAGTTCTCTGTAACAGGTAGTTTTGCAATACTTTTCTGTTAGGTTAGATATGGGTGCTATATTTAATTGTCCTATTATCTTTTAATGGCATCTTTACGAAGATTCTTGTCTTGGGCAAAATCAGATATATGTGAGAAGCAAAACTTTACAAAATAATTCTGTTATGTTCTTTTAGTAAAATTAAAAAGAAAGTAAAAATTCTACTTTTGGCTAACAGTCTAAATTATTGCAATATACAACCAATAAATGTAATGTACATACACAGGTACACATACACACACATGCCCAGAATATTTAGCTGTATCATGAACTCATGGAATTAAGCTCAATATAGCTATTGCTTTCATAGCCATTAGTAATATGGTTTAATTAATTAATGACAAAAATGAAATAAATTGTTTTTATAGGTATCTTATAGGTGTCTTATGGCTTAATCTTGCATTTAACCTGAATATTATGGATATCTGTATTTGATTAAAGGAATAGTAAATGTGCCATTTGTTTTAAGGTTCAAAAGAATAAGAATATAAGGATGTTAAGTAATAGGCAGGTCATATTTCTTCTTTAATTGTGGTTTATAGTATTATAATAACCACAATAATTGAATAGATTATTTTAGTTGTTGTTTACATTATACTTCCTGAGACAGATATTGCAATAGTGTGGTTGTCATGGAATGATATCAAAACTTTGTGTTAACTTTTTGTTAATACATGTGTTTTGTTTGGATGACAAAACCTTTTCAGAACAGAGTGAAAAATAGCTATTTATAAAAACACGCCTGAAGGTCACTGTTCTGCCTCTATGGGAGTAGCATGATTTCTCTTCTAAAGTTGGTGACATTTTTTAACAAGACACCTTGAGAGACCTCTTTATGTTGGAAAGCAAGGACCCTCCAGGGTATGGTTTTGAAAGAGACTGATGGCTAGACTACTCAGCATCAGAAATAAATGGTTACTTGAAGGTGGGAGTGAACCCAGGGGAGGAAAAAGAGAGGGTCAGAAACCCTATAGCAAGTGGGTAACAGCAGAGAATATCAGGAGTGACTAATTCCTAGGAGAGGAATGATGATAGGATAGTCCACATTCAGTTTTTTAGTGTTGATTATCGGGGGCTCTGATCATCAGAATCTTGTTCCATCACACACACCTTCAGCAGTGTCTGTTATACACACAAATTTCTAGATTAAATGATGTTTTGATAAATCAAAGATAAAGTTTGTATGCCTGAGATGGTATTGAGCAGAGAGAAGATAATAAAGATGTTGAGTCAAATACAAGTAACATTGAGAATGTAGCAGAAGAAGAAATCAGAATTAAGAGTGACAAAATGCAAGCTTCCAAATTTGGGCAAAATTATTTCTAAGGGGATTTCTTCAGGACAGGAGATAGGAATTAGATCAGAGGTTGTCTGTAGCTGACATACAGATTATATAAACTTTCTTAGCTGTTTTTTTATCTCCACACAAAAGTCACTTATTTTATATTCAAAAAGCTTAAATAAGAATTTTAATTATAGATTTATTCCAACTCTGTTAGTGAAGGTAGCAGTGGCATTCCTGGGATGCTAAGAGTAGGGAGTCTCTGAGACATTTCAAACATTTTAAAAGTCTAACAGAAATTGAATAGCTTCTCATGATAAGGTGACAGGAGTTAACAATCTGTCAAATATCTCCTCTATAATGAAATTACATCCACTCAGTTGATAATTCTTTAATGCTATCTCATGCCTATCAGAAGCTCTGATTAGCAGTTAGATGTCTTTGATGGTAAAAGAAAGAGAAAACAATTATTAAAAATTTCCATTTTCATTTCTATTTCCCTTCCTCCTGGAATGAGAAAGATTAGCTTTCTCATTTGAAGTCATCTGTGCTCATTGAGTAGACAATGAGATAGCAGAACTACAGCAAGGACAGAGGTCTACTGGCTCCTAAAATCAATCCCTTCAGAGACATTCAGTTCACGGTGAAATGGGTGAAGTGGCTCAACAGTCTTGTAACTATAGGCAACTTCTCAAGGAAGTTGGCAAAACTCTTATATAGGCATCTTCAAATTTGCAGGGGTAGCTGCAGACACAGGACCTTTGGAGATCTCTCACATCTCCTGTTATGTTTTGAGCAGAAGGATGTGCTTCAAATAGGCCCTGGGATGGTTATGGCCTGCTCAGTCCTTAGCAGAGAAGGTTTGCAGCTGAACCTCAGGATTCAGGCTATCCTGCGTCTCCTTGAAGAATCTTTGTCTAACACACAGATCTCATCTAGACCTACTAATGATTTTCTCCCCCTGAAGGATTGTGCTATATATATTGTTTTTGTGTCATTCCTTGTTTTTAAATTAATTTTCATTACAAAAAAAATGTAGTCCAGAATCTGACCTCTTCATTAAAAAACATACAATTTTCATCCAGCCATTTTAAATACCAAAAAAAGGGCTGGGAAGGATACGGTTGGTCTAGGAAAGATATCTGGATCCAGTGTTCACCAACCATCTCTTATGGGATGTGTATTATGTACAGAAATGCAGGGGGATGCATAGTGAAACTTTGGGGACTATTTTTCCCCTCTAAAATATGATGCCCTCGAGAATAAACACCATCAGCTTTTTATCCCCTTGCCTGACATAAAATGTTCCATATATATGAAATAAATAAGGAGGTTTCCTTTCCTCTCTAGGGACTTTAGGAACTAGAACTAGAAGGGAGAAGAATTAGAGGCAAGTTACTGGAATGGATTATTTAGAGAAAGACATGCCTCTTGACTAGCAAACATAACTAAAATATTGGATCTGAGGAAATGTCTTCTTTTTCTATGTGGACAGTTTATCACCTTAATTGGACATTTGAACCACTCTGAGAGCTCTTAGCAATGAATTCTGCCAAAATATAGATACTTTGCCAAATCAGAAGTACAGTACAAAATGAGTAATTTATTCTTGTTGTGAGTACCCTGATAAAAAAGTATGTATTATCTTCAAATACATGTTTTTTTAAAAAAATATTGAATTTATTGGGATGACATTGGTTAATAATGTTATATAAACTTCAAGTGTACAATTCTATAATATATCATTAGTAGATTGTACTGTGTATTCAGCACCCAAAGTCGTCTGCTTTCATTATTATTTATCTCCCCTTTACTCTCATTTGCTTCTGCTACCCCACTTTCTCTCTGTAATCACTATACTGTTGTCTGTGTCTGTGAGGTTTTTTTTTTTGCTTAATCCCTCCACTTTTTCACCTAGCCCCCCAAGTCCCCTTCCCTTTGACAACAGTTAGTCTGTTCTCCATATCTTTGAGTCTGTTTCCATTTTTTGTTTGTTTTGTTCACTACATTCCACATATAATAAAACCATATGGTGTTTGTTTTTCTCTGAATGGCTTATTTCACTTAGCATAATATTCTCAAGGTCTATCCATGCTATTGCAAAAGGTAAGACAACCCTTTTTATGGCTAAGTAGTATTCCATTGTATAAATATACCACAGTTTTTTAATCCACTTATCTACTGATGGGCATTTGGGCTGCTTCTCAATCTTGACTATTGTAAGTAATGCTGTGATGAACACAGGGATGCATATATTATTTTGAATCAGTGTTTCAGATTTCTTCAGATATATTCACAGAAGTGGAATTGCTGGGTCATAAGGCAGTTCTATTTTTAATTTTTGATGAGACTTGATACCGTTTCCACATAACTGCACCAATCTGCATTCAAAAGAACAGTGCATGGTGATTTTCTTTTATCCAAAACCCTGGCAACACATGCTACTTATTGATTTATTAATGATAGCCATTCTGACAGGTGAGGGGTGATATATCATTGTGGTTTCGATTTCCATTTCTCTGATGATTAGAGATGCTGAGCATCTGTTTATATGTCTGTTGGCCATCTACATGTCCTCTTTGGAGAAGTGTCTATTCAGGCCTTCTGGCCATTTTAAATTGAAGTGTTTATGTGTGTATGTGTCTTGAAGTTTCTTGAAATTTTGGATATACCTTAATAGATGTATCATTGGCAAATAAGTTCACCAATTCAGTGGGTTGTCTTTTCATTTTCTTGATAATTTCCTTTTTTGTGCAAAAGCTTTTTAGTTTGATGTAGTGCCATTTTTAATTTTTTTCTTTGTTTTTTTTCTTGCCTGAGGAGATATTTCAAAAAATAGTTATGAGAATTGTCAGATTTTACTATCTATATTTTCTTCTATGATTTTTGAGGTTTTGAGTCTTACATTTAAGTCTTTAATCCATTTTTAGTTTATACTTGTATATAGTGTAATAACATAAAAAACAGAATTTACAGTAACATCCAAGTCATTATGTATTTCCTTACAGATCAAATACAGAGAACTACCAAATCATTACAAGAAAAAAAAAATCTGACCTGTGCTAGCTGAAGTGTAAGAATGGCCCTATTTCGTATATGGCCAACTGTGGCAAGTAATGACTATGAGTAAGGCAGCATTCTGTGTTCCATCCAGTTTTATGAAACTGCTGGAGAGAAGAAAGCAGCAGTGCTTGGGAAATAGTTTTGGATATGAGGGTGGCTGGAATTAAAAGAATCATTTTTTAACTAAAAGGACTTATTGATAATATTTGAGGACAATTTTAGGGTTGCTATGAGAATATGCATATGTGTGTACTAAGCAATAAAGTCAGGCAAATTGAGGAGTTCTGAAGAGTTATGTGGGATCATGACTATGGCTGGCCTTAGTAGGAGAAGCATTAAAGAAAGAATGGAATTCAATTATTAATCATCAGCTCTGTCAAGTACAGCAGAGTGTATTTTAAAAGATAGTGCCAATTCCTGGTGGATTTGGTAAAGTTCTCTAATTTTTATCTAAAAAAAATCTTCCAAATGTCACAAAAGATGAATTTTATAATATTTAAAAAAATTAAACTTGAGAAACTTTTAACCAGTATGAGTGCAGTGACTGACAAGAGCTCTCAATTAAATATTAGGACATATTACCCTTTTAAAATACAAACAACAATTTTCTTTCCTTGGTTTCTCTCATTTCTTTTTCTTTGCCCTGCCTCTTAAAGGTGGATCATTCTCACTTTTTTTCCCTTAATCTCTCCATCTTCTTCCTTTTCTTCTTTATTTTCTAGTATCCATGTTGGCTTTAAACCTGGAGTATATGCTATATATTCAAAGCACCACTGGGTATAAACAATTAAAAAGTCATAATGTCTACCCTAGTGTTAGTGTGTCAGAACAGAAAGGTAAGAAAAATTCTAATAATATAATGTGACAAAATCTGTGTTTTGAAAACAACAACAACAAAAAAGAGGTGACTTTTGATGTTCCATAAAGAAAGGCTAAATGAGTGTTGGGAAAGAGGCATTTCAGGAATGAAAGTACAAGAGTTCAGGTATAGGTTTGAAATGTATGGTGTCTTGGGAGATTTGTTAGTGATTTTGTGTGTTTGGAATATAGAGAATATATTGTAGTGTGCAGCAGCTAAGGCTGGATAAATGGGAAACTAATCACTTTACAATTTATCTTGTGGGTAGTGGAGAGTAATAAGAGGTTTTTAAGTGCTCAGTGAGGTATCTCATTTCTTTTCATGGCTTTAACCAGCATCCCTAAATTGGTTATTCAGAAATCCTTACCCACAGTTCTGACTTTGTTCCAGAGCATGATAATTGTATTTGAAACTGCTGACTTCTTATCCTGCTGTTAATCAAACCAGTCCAATTCAAAATAACTTGCTTTGCCCCTTTAATTTTTCCTCCATATGTGCTCCCTTTCTTGTTTCATGTTGCTGTTTCTCCAAGTCAACTAGACTGAACAGTGCTATCTTCAACTTCCCTTGCTATTTCAATTTCCCCGTAATCCTTTGTTCACCAGTCCTACCAGTTTTTCTCCTAAGCTCCTCCCACCCATTTCCCCACTTCTGTTTCTACCACCAGTTTTATAGTTTTATGTGGACTTCCTTCTCATCCAGACTTTTGCAGTCACCTTTTAAATCAACTACTTATTTTTTTCTTTCATTTCTAATCTAGTGTACTTAATAGCACCAGGGTTTTCTTCCAAAAATATGGGTCACATCACATAATTCCCATGTTCAGAAATCTTTACTTGTTCCTCATTATGGAATAAAGTGCAGATCTTTATAAAAATATTTCCTTCATTTGTTCCTCTTTTTTTGTAGTCTCCTTTATAAAAAATACTCCTTGTCAGAAATCATCATTCTTAGGGCTACCATAATGCTTTTTATAAAACTCTTGATGCATTGTATCTTACTATATAAAAATTTAATGTTATTCTTTTAATAGGTTATATAGATTGAGAAAACAGAGTGCATTCAATTACCCATTGCTGCATAACAAATTACCCCCACAGCAGCTTGAAATAACTTACAATTTTTATTTTATGGTGTCATTAGCTCAGGCATTCAGGTACAGCTTAACTGGGTTCCCTGGCTGCAATCAAGGTGTCAGCTGAGGCTAATCATCTCAAGGTTCAATGGGGATCCAATCTAATTCTGAGTTCAGTCAGTAGCTGTTGCAGGGTTCAGTTTCTCCCAGGTTGTTGGACTGAGGGCCTCTATTTCTCATTTGCTGTTGACCAAGACTGGCCTTAGTTTCTTGCCATATGGACTTCTCTATAGAATAGTTTACAACATGACAGCTTCTTTTGCAAAGGGAACAAAAAGAAGAAACAAGAAGGGAGAAAGGGAGGGAGAGGGAGACAGAATCGGGGGGTAAGTCTTGTATAACCTAGTTGTGGAAGTGACATCCTATCACTTTGCCATATTCTATTTGTTAGAAGCATATCATTAAGCCCACACTGATAAGTAGTGAATTACACAGGGGTACAAATACCAGGAGGCTGACTGTCACACAGAGGATTTATATTTTTTCTTCCACCTCTATTATTAATGACTTATACATTGCAGTTTTTTAATAATTATTTGGTGAATTGAACTAAAAAATGGTATCCTAGTTTGTAACTCAAATTTTTGCTAGAGTTACTGATTTCAGTTAATAATGGCCACATTTCACTAGAGTGAGTCAACCTATTTGAAATTATTTATACAATAAAAATGAGGAAAAATGAGAAGATACTAAGAGGTTCAATTGGTTCAGTTGGAAGTTCAACAAATGAACCTCTCTCATTTCATTCGGTGAAGATGATTACAATGTCCTAAAGAGGCTGGGAGAGAGCATAGTGTGGTGGAAATTACCCCACAGTATCATTTTTCTGAATTTCACTGGAGGTCAACAACAAAAATACATAGTAGAAATAATTCTAGGTAATTTCTAATCTTTTAGGTTTTTAAATTTCATGTAGTTATATGTTTCTTTAAACATTTTAAAATTTAAGGCAGATTCTAAGGTTGAAGTAACTTCTAAAAAGTTTTATAAATTTGAAGTATTAATAGTTTTAAAATTTAATTGTTTATAAACTTAATAATTCCAAAAAATTATAATTTTCCTGTATTAGTTTAAACTAGTTAACTTTTTAAAATTATATTTTATTGATTATTCTGTTACAGTTGTCCCAATTATTTCCCCTATGCTCCCCTCCACCTGGCACCCTCTAGTCCTTGAGGCAATTCCCATAACATTGTTCATATCTATGTCATCTGTATAATTCTTTGGCTACTCCATTTTCTATACTGTACTTTACATCCCCATGACCATTCTGTAGCTACCTATTTATACTTCTTAATCCCCTCACCTCTTCACATATTTCCTCATACTGCCCTCCCATCTGACAACCATCAAAATGTTCTTTATATCCATGAGTCTGGGTCTGTTCTTGTTTGCTTAGTTTATTTTTTCAGTTCAATTGTTGATAGACATGTGTTTATTGCCATTTTATAGTTCATAGTTTTCATCTTCTTTTTCCTAAATAAGTCCCTTTAACATGTAATTATGGTTTGGTGATGATGAACTCCTTTAGTTTTTTCTTGTCTTGGAAGCTCTTTATATGGCCTTTGATTCTAAATGATAGCTTTCCTGGGAGGAGCAATCTTGGCTATAGGTCCCTGCTTTTCATGACTTTGAATATTTCTTGCCAATCCCTTCTAGCTTGCAAAGTTTCTTTTGAGAAATCAATTGACAAGTCTTATGCAAAACAGCCCATAGGAGATAGGATGTAACTAATTCCTTTTCTCTTGCTTCTCTTAAGATTCTCTCTTAATTTTTAACATTTGGCATTTTAATTATAATCAGTCTTGGAGTGGGCTTCTTTACATCACTCTTGTTTGGGACTCTCTGTGCTTCCTGGACTTGCATGTCTATTTCCTTCACCAAATTAAAGAAGTATTATTTCATTATGTTTTCATCTAGATTTCCAATTTATTGTTCTTTCTCTTCTCCTGGCACCCTCATGGTGTAAATGTTGGGACACTTAAAGTTGTTCTAGAGGTTGTTTACCCTATCCTCTTCTTTTGGATTCTTTTGTCATGTTGTTCTGATTGTTTATTTTCTGCTTCCTTATGTTCTAAAGCATTGATTTGACTCTTGGCTTCATCCACTCCAGTGTTGTTTCCCTGTAAACTGTCCTTTATTTCAGTTAGTGTATCCTTCGTTTTTGAATGGATCTTTTGTATGCTGTTGAGGTCCTCACTAAGTTCCTTAAACATCTTTATAAGCAGTGTTTTGAACTCTCACCTAATGGATTGCTTATTTCCACTTTGCTTAGTTATTTTTTCTGGAGTTTTGTTCTGTTCTTTCATTTGGTCCATGTTTCTTCATCTCCTCATTTTGGAAGACTCCCTGTATTTGTTTCTATGTATGAGGTAGAGCTGCTATGACTCCCTGTCTTGGTATCATGGCCTAATGTAGTAGGTATCCTCTAGGGTCCAGTGGCACAGCCTCTCCTATCACCCAAGTATGGGTGCACCATTTTTTGTGGGCTGAGTAAATCCTATTATAATTGAAACTTGATTGCTGTTGGCAGGTGAATGGGAGAGATTTATCCATGCCAATCAACTGCAAGAACTAGCTGTGACCACTGACCCCCAACCTTTGCTCTTGTGGAGGCTCAGCTGTGCAGTGGCAGAGTGGTAGTACTCCTATGCAGTCTGTGAATGTTCAGTGCATGTAGATGCTCTGGGATTTCCTGGGTGGTGCAGGCCAAGGTCAGCCCCCAGCCATCTGTTCTTCACAGGACCACACTGCATGAACTATAAAGCAATCTGAGGTGGCTGCTACTTGAGCTGGGCTTGGCGATGCCCAGGTGAAGCCAAGCTGTGAATCCCCAGTTGGTTGCTGCTAGTACCAAGCCTGGGGCCACTTATTAACCATTACAGAGGTTAGGGGTTTAATGAGGCTGACTGTTGTTATTTAATAGTATTTAAGAAGTTGTAAAGCATAAGTCAAAACCAGCCATTCATATAGAAAAATTATAGTTATCAGTTTGGGTGGGCCTGTAAATTGGGTGGGACAGAGTCTCGAGGGATCTCCAGGGTGGGGCAAAGAGTGTTAACTAGATTGATGGAGTCTCAGATATGGCACCCATCTGATGGCCCTGTGGCTCTGTGGGGATAGGGCTCAGAAAGGGGATAATTGCCTCTGCCTGCCTCTCTCTCTGGGAGAAAGCTGTCTCCCAGCTCCTGCCTTGATATCAGACACTTCAGTTTCTCCCTGTATGCCACTTATGCCTTTTAAGCTGCTTCTCTGGTTCTGGAGCTCACAAGGAGTGAATCTGTATAAGTCCATATGTGGGTTTTTTAAGGGGAGCTGTTTGGGACTCCAGAAGCTTCTCAATCCCAGCTTGTTTTTGCTGGCAGGAATTAGAGAGACTTATCTTCCTGATACTAGAGCTCTGGTCTGGGGTGTCTGGTTGGGGCTAGGACTCCTCACTACTGAGATAGCCTTCCCAAACTTTTATCCAACACACATGTATGTGAGACCAGCCTGTTCCACATCTCTGCCCCTCCTACCAGTCTGGATGGATGTGGTTTCTTTATTCTGTAGTTGTCAGACTTCAATTGAACTTGATTTCTGACAGTTCTGAGTGATGGTTGTTCTACATTTTAGTTGTAATTTTGGTGTGGTTATGTGAGGAGGTGAGCTGTGTGTACTTATGCTGTCATCTTGACAGAAGTCAAAATAATTAACTTTTTATGTCATCTTTATGAGCCAAGTAATATTTTAATAGTTATTATTGGCCCAGCATTTAGGAGTTATTATATTATAGTTAGCATATTTTATAATTCAGAAATATTATACTTTGATTCCAATAAGTTATTTTCTTTGCCCTTTCAATGTTATAAACAGATTTAAAAAGCATAATATGAAGAAGAGAATATATTGTTTTAGAAATATTCTTGATTTAACTTAAAGTTTTATTCACTACATAACCTCAGCTTGATCTTTTTAATGAGTGTATTACATATTTTTGAGATGTTTGAGATAGAAAGAATAAAGCTGGAGTTCCCAGGAGCAGTCACATAATGGCTCTTTAAATTTTTAAAGTCCTTTTCATAAGCCAATAACAATGACGAAACATTTGTATTTGAACTTGGCAGCATGTAAATATGAAAGTTTGTAATGAAGATAATTGTGCATTAAATGAAGGAAAAATATTGTTCTTTTGAAAAAAACTTTATTGGAACCATTACATATGGATTATAAACTATTTTATTTTTCAAATAACACATTACTCTATCAACATATTTAGATCCTTATAATTTTGTTCAGATATTTTCTTTTCTGAACTTCTCTCATTTTCAGCCATTACATTTAATGCATGTTTTTAGTTCTGCTTATGAATATATTATCAAGTCTATAAATAGGCTTATGGGTTATATATTTACATTTTATGTCTTTTTCCCCCTAATTTGAGCTTAATGATCAAGCTCAAGACTTTAGTAAATACTGTTATAATAAATTTTAAATTGGTTAGGGATGATGCCAATTTTACCACAATTCAGTTGTTCCAGTAGTGTCCAGAATGAGAGATTAAGCACAATGTCAAATACAAACTGAGTTTGATGTTTCTTACAGACAGTAAAATCTTTTCTAAATATTACCCCCTAATTACACAGTTAGTAAATTGTTCAATAATGGCTTTGAGGAAATCCTTTGTCATGTATTACATTTTGATGAGAAAAAAACAATATTATTCATTAACTTTTTGAGATAAAATTTTAATTAAAAAATACCCACAACAATCTGTGTTGATTTTCATCTGAACTAATTGTTCAGTTTTCAAGTTGGTCAAGTTAGTTAAAAGTATAGAACATACTAAAAATTCTGTGATCTATGGTTGGATAATTGATACATTAAATATTAAGACAGCAGTTTTTGTTAGAAGATTGAGTTTAATGTGTGTGAAACAAGAGTCAAAGGTGATTCCACAGTTTTGGGCCTGAGCAAATGAAGAGTAACATGAATGAGAAGGAAAAGAGTGAGAGAGTATGTGACAAGGGAAGATCAGAAGTTCAATTTGGCATATGCTATATTTGAGCATTTTACTAAACATTCAAATGAAGTTGTAGAAATACAGATGAATTAATTATATTAAAAATCAGGGAAACTTGCACTTGCAATAATATATACCCCCCAAACTTTCTTAGATAAAAAACTAAAAGCTAGTTCTCCTGAAAATACTTGACATTTTCCTCTTAAATCCTTTGATATACATTAATTGTTGGTGAGATATGGTAGAATTGTAGCCCATGCCTTCCTATTTTATTTTCTGGAACATGCCTTGCATGTTATTTTCTGGAATGCTCTTTCCCCATTCTCTCATAACACTCACACACACACACACACACACACACACACACACATGCACTCACACCCTCCTTTCTGTCTTTTGAGATACCACCCATTTTTTTTTTAGATTTTATTTATTTATTTTTAGAGAGGGAAGGGGGGAGAGAGAGAGAGAGAGAAAGAGAGAGAGAGAGAGAGATCAATGCGGTTGCTGGGAGACATGGCCTGCAACCCAGGCATGTGCCCTGACTGGGAATCGAACCTGCGATGCCTGGTTCGCAGTCCGCGCTCAATCCACTGAGCTATAACAGCCAGGGCTGAGATACCACCCATTCTTTAAGACTCATGTCTTTTCCAATTTTTCCTTGAGGTCTTTCCTGATTCCCTTAAAGAAAAATGTTACCCTATTTTTCTTTAAGCATCCACAGTTTGATCTGTTCCTTTCTTATGGCACTTCTCCTAATCTTTCTTTTTGTTGGGGTGCTCCTTTATTATCTTCATTATTAGATCATAAGCTATTTGAAGGCTGGTATTGGACAGTTGTGATCCTTATATTATTTGGGATCTGGATCAATGCCTTACACATAAGAGGTCATCAATTGATGGTTATTGGATTATAATGAATGAATTACATCTATTCATGATTGATGCTCTGCCACCAATGAGCTGGTGCTATTTCAAAAAGGATTCTGGATTCACTTGGCTGTGAAGGAGTTTTTACTTGTATGTTACAAAATGAGAAAATAAAAGCAATATCATGAATTTTCTATGAAAATGATTTTATTGAATTTAAAGGAAAGCCTTTTATTTTAGATTGCTGCCCTTCTGACTTGTTGAAAGTTAAACTTTCTCCTTTCTTTTATGGAAAGTGTTTGTTTATAAAAGAATAAAGCTTTAGAAACTGTATGCGAGTCTCTCCAATTTCTTTTATCTAAATTTTTTTACTGGTTTATGATATATGACATTTTGGGAGCTTGTGACTTAGAGTATTTGTATATTCCAAGATCACCAAACAAAAGGGCTGAGGGATTCTGGTGAAGCAGGATGTGGCAAAAGGACAATGGATTAAATTAAAGGAAGGGTAAATAAAGTCAGTGTTAGGATACCTAGTAACTAGCTGAGTAACATTCATCTTGGCCCTGTGCAATTAGGGTAAATACATTTAAGATTACCTTCCAAGGTAGTTGTGAAACCTGAGTAAGTAATTAGATTGTACATATTTTTGTTTTCAGTGTAATCTAAAAGGAAGGGAATGTGTATTAGTTATTGGTAGCATTTCTTTGTATGTTTAGTATCAATAGTATTTCTTTTAGAGCCCTATATAACCTGGAAACAACACCATGCCTTTTCCAGGGACATTGATTTGATCACACGTCATAAACTGTCCAGCAGAATTTTTATTGTCAGATTAAACTGAAATAATAGTATCAACATCAGAATGCTAGTGGTAGATATTTGTTTAAGTGATTCCAGCTAAGAGGATGTGCTGTATGGACACTAGTTTTTGGTAGGCTCCGGTAGGATGAGAGGTGAACTTTGAGTCTGAAGCATCCTTATGAGGATATGCCATATGTAGGATTATTTCTGTAATGCAAAATTGCCTTTCACTTTGCATGAATCACATCAAATCAAAGTGATTGCATTAATTCCCAAAGTGATTGCACATCTATTCTGTATGAAGACATGTTGCCAAAATACTGCATTATAGGAGTACTTGTAAAAACTCAGAGTAATATCAGGTCAGAGCCAAAAGAGTAAAATTGGCCACTTTCTCCTCTCTCCTCTGTCATTGTCATTAAAGAGAGAGAGAGAGAGAGAGAGAGAGAGAGAGAGAGAGAGAGAGAGAGAGAGAGGGATTGCACAAACCATATGCATTTAGAAGGTGGAAATTTGTCTTTTATCTTCTCTGTCTCCCTTTAATGGCTAACTGCAGTTTCCTACAAGCAATACGTATTTCCATTTTTCACCTCTGGGGCCCTGCAGCCTCTGCTGCTCTCTGGTCTTATACATATGGCTAATGAGTTACCACCCTTGTCTGCCCTTCCAGGAAGGGAGTGCCACAGGCTCCTGAAGAAACCCTTTATCCTTTACTTCTGGTCTAGTAAAACCTCACATTTTAGGTCTCTTGATCTCAGGTATGTATTAGAAAAGAGCAGTAAATTAAATTCACACTAACATTCCATTGCTAGTAGCTGGCAATGGGTTAGGTATCTCAAGTTCTATTTATAAAGGCAAAAAGACAGGCCATTTTTGGGCTCACAGGAAAGATATTCTGGTAGGAATCTTTCCTGGGCCACTGAAAGTCATCCATGAGACATCAATCTAATCCTACATGAGATGTAGCCTCCCTTCCGAAACTGAAATTTGAGTGAATCAGAGCATAATTCAGAGAGATTACTCAGAATCTAAAGTGAATTTTGTCTATAAAGATCCTTAAACTGGAAGATGAATAGAAATCCCATCTAGTCCACTGGTAAAGGCCAAATGAGAATCCTAACTAGGATTAAAACAGTCTGATATGGGGTCCTGGTCCACATCCATTTGAAATAAGTAGTAGTGGATTTAAAGGAACAAAAAATGGAATGGAGGACAGAGAATTGTTGGTTTTGGATAAATCAAGTTCTTTTCTAAAAAAAATTATTTTATTGTTGTTCAATTACAGTTGTCTGCATTTCCCCCCACCACTCACCCCAACCCCAGCCAAACCCACCTCCCTCCCTTGCTTCCACCCCACCCTCTTTGCTTTTGTCCTTGTGTCCTTTATAGTAGTTCCTGAGAACCCTTCCCCACATTGTTTCCTCCCCACTCCCCTCTGGCTGTTGTTAGGTTGTTCTTCATTTCAATGTCTCTGGTTATATTTTGTTTGCCTTTTTCTTTTGTTGACTATGTTCCAGTTAAAGGTGAGATCTTATGGTATTTGTCCCTCACCACCTGGCTTATTTCACTTAGCATAATGCTCTCCAGTTCCATCCATGCTGTCAGAGGGTAGGAGCTCCTTCTTTCTCTCTGCTGCATAGTTCTTAATTATTATTTATCAAACATACATTAAACATAAAATAAGACACTAGGGTTTCAAAACTCAAGGACATGATCCCTGAACTAAGGAGGCTCACTCTTTAGGGAGCAGATCTGCAACTAGAGATTTACTATACACACACACACACACATACACACATACACACACATGTATATATATATACATATATATAAAACAAATGCTATGACAGACATAAGTATAAGATATTTATATATTTCCCATCTTGTTCTGTGTTTTGAAAAAATAATAAAAAATAAAAAACAGGGTATATAAATATCTACTTAATCAATGAGGACAAAAGTTCCTTGCCCCCATTTCCCTCACACTGAATATCTATAATACAATTTCAAGTACCAAAGGATAAATATATCTATGTATGTGCATATGTATATATGCAACAAATGCTCTGATAGAAGTAAGTAAAAGATATTTTGAGAGGTCAGAGTAGTACCTAGTGTGGACTGGGATTAGCAAAACAGGGCAATATTCTGGAAATATTTTATTTGGTAAATTAACATTAACTAAGTTGAGGAGGCTGAATAATGGTTAACTAGAGGAACATAGAAAGACCTCTGTTACTGTCCTCCTCTCTATCTTAATTGGAAAGTCATTAACCCAGAAATAGTCTTTGTTTTGTTTTGTTTCAGACATATTTTCTGAGCTCACATGCATATTACAAGATACATTAAAGGATGAAAAAGCAACTGGAATAAAAGTTAAAAAGCTTTCAGCTTGCTTTTGAAAGTCCAATTGTTTGTGTATTTGGGTAAATATGAGCTCAATTATTTGTGTATATGTTTCTACCATTTCCACAAATTATGGTTAAAGATGAAGAGCATAGTAAGCTTAGCCAGAAAGAAACTCTTAAAATGGCTTGGCAATCATTAATTACAAAAAACTTTAAATGAAAACAAGTGAGGTAAGTTATGAACACGGATTCAAGATACATGGATGGATGTGTAGTATAATGCATACTTGGGGTTCTCATACTGTATTGGATTTATAGTAATAAGCCAAGGTATTATAGAAACTCCAAAATATAATTTTATATCTGTATACAGAAATATTTAGGGAAATATAGTTAATAGTGAAATGTACACTGAAGTAAAAAAGACAGTCTATAATGAGTTCAGATAATAGACACACACATGTAGAGCTCCTTTACTTTTTGGTTTGTTTAGGTAGAACAATTTGGGACAAAAATCTAGAAGACTAAGACATAGAGGGAGACAGTAAATCTTTCAGGTATTTGATTATCTTTATTGAACCTACTTTTCGTTCATTGTTTATAAATATGTTAAAATCTTGTTAGATTCAGAACACAAATTCTGACTCAATTCATCTCTCATGTCTTATAATTGCTGCGCTTTAAGTTCTCTCAGGAAAGAACATTTGGCTTAACTCAGCTCTTGTCTGGCTGACATTTGCTTTCATTCTCTCTTTTGTCATTTTCAGTTATCACAAAAGCCTATGGAACAGGGATGAAAAAATAAAGTGTTCAGCTGATATCACTCAAAGGACTAAGTCTTGGCATAAGTGTTTTATTTTCGGGTAGATTATGACATGCAGAACTTTAATAGGACCCTGATTAATCTGGAGACTTTAAGGAACAAAATAACAGTGTGGGGATAGCCACTCCACAATTTCTGACCTAGAAAAAAACACGCTTTGCTAGACAGATTGGCACAAGTGTTGCATGGGTATAGGTCTTGCTTCTTTCCACATTTGGGTTTCCAAGTGTACTCCATTTGAATCTGATAATCAATGCCAACTACTCCCCTATAAAGTATGCAGAATTAGTGATGCCAGAATTGAGCACCAATTTCTACTTATATCTCTTCTCTTTCATCTCTTTCTGTGTTTTGAAAAAATAATAAAAAATAAAGAACAGGGTATATAAGTATCTACTTAATGAGAAAAAAAGCTCCTTGCCCTCCCTTTCCCTCACACCAAATATCTATAATACAATTTCAAAGGCAGAAGGATAAATATATCTATGTGTTCACCGAAAGCAATGCGATGATGATTTAAAATTACATGGCAATGGACATTATAAAACTCAAATAAAAATAATTCCATTTAATATAACATAAATGGTAAAACACTTAGGAAAAAAATTAACAAAGAAGTGCAAGACTTATACATTAAAAACTACAAACATTATTGAAGGAAATGAAAGAAAATCTATATAAGTGAAAATATATTTTATGATCTTGGATTGGAAGATTTAATATTGTTTAAATGGTAATGGCCCCCAAATGGCCTACAGATTTAACACAACTCCTTTCAAAATCTTGACTAACATTTTTGCATAAATTGACAAGCTGACATTGAAATTCATAGAGAAATATAAGTGTCTCAGAATAGCCAGATAACCTTGAAAAAGAACAAAGTTGTAGGGTTCACACTTTCTAATATCAAATCTTACTACAATGACAAAAGAACATGTGAGTAAAGTTTTGCATCTTTGAATTAAGATATGGTCCTTTAGATATAATACCAAAAATACAAATGATGAAAAAAATACACAAATTGGAATTTATGAAAAATGAAATATATATGTATATATTTCAATTGATGTCACTAAATGAGTAAAAATACAGCACAGAGAATGAAAGAAAATATTTAGAAATCATATATCTGTTAAGGTCAAGTGTCCAGAATATATCAAAAGCCTTTATAATTCAACAATAAAAAGGCAAACAACCCAATTTAAAAATAAGTGAAGGACTTGTATAGATACTACCTGAAAGGAAATATGTGGCTCAGAAATATATGAAAAGATGTTTGACATCATTAATCATTAGGAAAAGAAAAATTAAAATTACAATTAAATACCATTTCAAACCTAGTAGGATTGCTAAAATAAAAATTTCAAAAATAACAGACAATAAAATGTTGATAAAGAGAAATTGGAGTCCTTATGCATTGCTGTTGAGTTTGTAAACTGGCAAGTGCCACTTTGGGAAATGGTTTGGATATTCCTAAAAATGTTAAACATAGATTTACCATGTGATCCAGCAACCCCACTCCTAGATAGATACCCAAGAGAAATGAAAATATGTGTCCATTCAAACACTTCAACAAGAGTGTTCACAGCAACATTATTAATGACACAAAATTGGAAACAACCTAAGTGTCCACCAACTGATGAGTGAATACATAAAATTTGGTAAATCCATGTAATAAAATTTATTAGGTAATAAAAGGAAATCACTTACTGAAATGTGCTGCAACATGAATGAACCTTGAAGACAATATGCTAAGTAAAAGCAGTCACAAAAGGGCATGTTTGTATAATTCCATTAATATTAAATGTCAAGAATAGATAATTCATAGGAACAAGCTATACTAGTGGTTACCAGGGAAAGCGAAAAGTGAGACTGAGGAGTGCCTGCTAATGGGTAAAAAGGTTGTTTTGAGGATGATGAAAATATTTTAAAATTAGTTGTAAAGGTTGCAAAACCCTAAATCTACTAAGAGTTGAATTATATTCATTAAGACTATGAATTTTATAGAACATGAGTTATATCTCAATAAGCCTGTTATAAAACAGATTATGTAACAAAACCAGATTATAAAACAGAATGAAGTTAGAATAAAATTGCATATTGCTCTTCTTTTTAAGAGTTTATAAAATGTGTTTATTCCTTTTTTCATTTTGATGTAGACCCTCTAGTGAGACTATGGTTTGGGCAGCACATGTTATGAATTAACAAACATTCACAAAATGGTTTTCCATATTGCAAAATTTATTTAGTTCTATAAGTAAGGTCATGTTTTTCAAATCCCAAAGCTCCATTTTAAGCACATAATTTCATAGTTCATCAGTCTCTTTTATTGTTATTCTATCTATTCATAGAGTTTAAAATACATTCTAATTTTAAGAGACTATAATAGAACTTGTGTTCACTTAATTCTTTTGTTTTTCATATAAGGACACTAAAGCCCAGAAAAGTTAAAATTCAACATTTAAGCACAGGAGAAACAAAATGATCTAGGTCTGGATGCTGGGTGTTGCTTTGAGTCAAGTGAATAAAGCACTGGACTGGGTAGGGAAAAGATCTAAATTTGAATCTCAGAGCAGTCGCTTTTTGACTGTCACATCTGTAACATTGACCTAACCACGTTTGAAAGTGCTTTTGTTAAATGAAAGCAAAGTGCAGATATTAGTTGCTATTATTGTTGAATAGAGAACCTCTAAATGTTTTAAAGGGGAAGCCTAACATTAAACGACCAAATATTGTATACATCTCATCATGCTAGTGCAGCATAGATATTGATTTCTCTTAATTTGTTTGAACCCCAGCCCTATCACTTTTTAGCTGAAGGATCTTTTTTATTTTAAAGACTGATGATTTGTCATTTTCAAACATTAGTATACTAGTTCTTTGTTTTATAGTTGTCTTTGGATTAGAGTAATGAAGTCATGTTATAAATGAGCCAAGTCATTATGAGGTTATACCCATATATATACTCCATAGAGGACACCTTTATTCTGAACTTAAATATAACTGAAGATCTTCTAGGGTTGTGATATTTTGGTCTCTAATGTTTAAGTCTTTAATCCATTTTGAATTTATTCTTGTGTGTGGTATAAGAATTTCCTGTGGTATGAAAAATTTCATTTTTATGCATGTATCTGTCCCATTTTCCCAACACCATTTATTAAGTGAACTATCTTTAGCTCATTGTATGTGCTTACTTCCTCTGTCGAATATTAATAGGCTCTAAAAGTTGGGTTTATTTATGGGCTCCATATTCTGTTCCATTGACCTATGTGTCTATTTTTGTGCCAGTGCCATGCTGTTTTGATTACTATGGTCTTTTTTTAAAATTTATTTTATTGTTGTTCAATTACAGTTGTCTATAGGACACCACTCTGTATGTGTGAGCCCAGCTCCCACTTGGAAAGGCCAGTGGAAAGTAAGGTGCAGTACACAGGACCCACAACCACAGATAGGTTGTCCTGTGGGGAATCAGGTCTGCATCATACCTAGGCCACTTTTGAGACTTGCTTTTTGCTAAAACTCCCTCACCCTGAATTGAAGAAGCAAATGTTTACTGCATATCTTTAAAATAACTTCCTAAAATCTGTGCTAAATCTTCCAAGGATGAATGTAACCAGTTCAACCACTTTTCCCTTTACATTTGCAAATATTCTTCTTTTTTGATGTAATTAGCTACATCCTCTCCTTTGTTTTCTATAAAAGGTAACCACCTAAAATGAACCTGTGCATAGTAAATGAAGACAATCCTCAATGTAATGTGCCCAGAAAAGAAATAAAAGCTTGTCAAGGCAAGGGTTGGCATGCTCTCACCTTGAGAGAGTGGCTGTGCCATCCCTTTTCTTCCACAGGACTTGGTAGAAATTTGTATTGTCTCATCCACAATGCCAAAGACACTGCTTGCCAGTATCCACGTCAGTTGTCTGCCTTTTTCCCCCATCACTCCCCCAACCCCAGCCAAACCCACCTCCCTCCCTTTCTTCCACCCACCCCCTTGGTTTTGTCCATGTGTCCTTTATAGTAGTTCCTGAAAACCCTTCTCCCCATTATCCCCTCCCACCTCCCTTCTGGTTTCTTTCAGATTGTTCTTAGTTTCAATGTCTCTGGTTATATTTTGCTTGCTTTTTTCTTTTGTGGATTATGTTCCAGTTAAAGGTGAGATCATATGGTATTTGTCCCTCACTGCCTGGCTTATTTCACTCAGCATAATGCTTTCCAGTTCCATCCATGCTGTTGCAGAGGATAGGAGCTCCTTCTTTCTTTCTGCTGCATAGAATTCCACTATGTAAATGTACCATAGTTTTTTGATTCACTCATTTACTGATGGGCACTTAGGTTGTTTCCAGCACTTGGCTATTACAAATTGTGCTGCTATGAACATTGGGGTATATAGGTTCTTTTGGATTGGTGTTTCAGGGTTCTTAGGATAATGCCAGCCATGGAATTGCTGGGTCAAAAAGCAGTTCCATTTTTAGTTTTCTGAGGAAATTCCATACTGTTTTCCACAGTGGCTGCACCAGTCTGCATTTCCACCAATGGTGCACTAAGGTTCCCTTTTCTCCACATCCTCTCCAACACTTGTTTTTTGATTTGTTTATGATGGCCATTCTGACTGATGTGAAGCAAAATCTCAGACATAGCTCACATCAATGGTTTATTAGATATAGCTCCCCAGGCAGTGGAAACAAAAGAAAAAATAAACAAAGAGACTACATCAAACTAAAAAGCTTTTTGAACACCAAAGGAAAACATCAACGGAATAAAAAGAAAATACACAGGATGGCAGAACATATTTACCAATACATCTGATCATAGGCTAATATCTGATTTATGAAGAACTTACAAAACTCAACACCAAAAATACCTACAACCCAATTGAAAAATGGGCTAATGACCACAATAGACACTTCTCCAAAGAGGACCCACAGATGTCCAATAGACATATGAAAGGATGCTCAAGGGCACTAATTATCAGAGAAATGAAAATTAAAACCACACTGAGATATCATCTCACACCTGTCAGAATGGCCATCATCAGTAAATCAACAAACAACAAGTGCTGGTGAGGATGTGGAGAAAGGGGAACTCTTTTGCATTGTTGGTAAGAATGCAGACTGGTGCAGCCACTATGGAAAGCAGTATGGAGATACCTCAAAATATTAAAAATGGATCTGCCTTTTGATGGGAATATATCCAAAGGAACCCAAAACACTATTTCATTAGAACATAAGCACCTGTAAGTTCATTGCAGTGTTATTTATAATCACCAAGATATGGAAGCAGCCCAAGTGTCCATAAGCAAATGAGCAGATAAAACAATTATGGGACATTTACACAATGGCATATTACTTAGTCTTTAAAAAGAATAAAATTTTACTCTTTGCAACACTATGGATGGATCTTGAGAATGTTGCACTAAGTGAAATAAGCCAGAGAAAGACAAATACCAAATGATTTCACACATATGTGTAATCTAAAGAACAAACTCAATTAACAGGCAACGTAGAGATAGGCTCATAGATAGAGAGTAGGCTGACAGCTATGGGAGAGGGTAGTTAGGGGGTAGAGGGATTGAGCAAAATGGAAAAAGGACTCGGGGCATGGACCCTATGCAGTGTGGTGATTGTGGGGGTAGGGGTATAAGGAGACTACATGGCAATGGAAAAATACAATTAAAATAAATAAAATTGAAGATCGTAGTTTCAACATACATAAATTAAATTCTTGGACCCTTTCTGTGGAAAGGATAAAATATTGGCCTAAAGCCTCACTGACAGGAACACTTACTCCATCAGTATATGCATTTTAAGCTTTATCAGCTTAAGAAGAAAATGCATTAACCTTTATATGACCATGCCACAGGTACACAAAGTAGCAAGCAGGTTGGTTTTCTTAAAAAATAAAGTCAGTACAAATTTCATTTGTAGTCTTGCCATGGACTTCACTAATAGAGCTACTTTATAATGAAGATATATCTATGAGCTAAAAGAAATCTCCTATCCATTATTTATGCACTTAAACTGGAATGTGCTTCAGAATCATATGAAAGAAGAGAAAATACATAATGACTGGAAGTGTATTAGGTACTAGCATATGCTGTGATGATGTAGGAGGTATGAATGCTAGTAAAGTTATTCTTTAGTGTTAGGAAGGTGAGTGGAGCCATGCCATTTTCAAGTGGTGTTTGTGTGTATTCTGAGATGTTCAATGAAATAAATATGTCTATATGCATATGCATTTCATCGAACATTAAACATGTTAAGTACTAAAAAGTTAATATTAAATATTGATGTTAAACAAATGAAAGTATAATAAAGAATTCTGATGGAATTATATTTAGAAGTATTCCCATATTTATGCATAAGTTAGTATTTCAGGGGCCCTCACAATTTCATAAGTAGATGATAAGAGTGGATGCATACTCAGTGCTCTGAAGAGGTTAGATATCAAACACTTTCCATGTAGAATATTGCAATCAATTGTTCTTACTAATTTAAAAATGTTATAGCTGCCATTGATTTTTAGAATTGACTACATTGGGAAGTCCTCCTTATCTTAGTGTTGCTTTAAAAATATTGATGAACAGATTTGCTTCTTTTATTAATTCATTGCCTCTATTATCTTTAGTTTCAGTTCTTTAATTGTTGCTATTATTTTATTTTGCTTTCTTGTCACACTCTTTATATTGTTATTCTAGTATTGTTTATAATGACATTTCCCATTTGAAATACTACACTAACCAGGTTCCCCAGGGCAGACTTATTTCTTCTAGTTTTGTCTTTTTTCAAACGTCATCTTGCTTGTGCTCAATCGGATCAATATGCTTAGCTGATTCTCTCAATACTCTTCATTGTTATGGACTCATACTTCATTCTAGGGTTTTTAACTTACACATCTACTTTGCTTTCTTCTCACACACACACAGATAATACAATTCCTTCAAAGCTTGCATGTTGAATGAGTGTATACTAAGAGAGGGGTTTCCTTGGAAACACTGAAGATGGAAAGCCTTTATATCTTCCTGCTCATCAACTAGTGAAATGACAGCTGTTTCTCTGTAGAAATTGTTAGTTCATTGCAGGAAACTATGCACACTGTTAATAGTAAAGTGCACAAAAAATTAGAATGCTTCATTGGATGCAGAAATGAGGAAGATAAAATAATATACTTCGCAGATAGAATAAAACATTTGTTTTAAAACCTTGAGAATTTTACATTGGAGTATAAACTGTATCTTGCTTTCTTCATAAGGATTTGCATTCATTTAAATGGATTTGATGAAATAAATTATTTCCCATTTATCTTTGTCTCCTACCATCATTTATAATTAAATATAAGCCCTAGCCAATGTGGCTCAGTTGGTTGGAACATTGTCCTCTAAATTGAAATGTCATGGGGTTTGATTCCTAGTCAGAACACATGCCTGGATTGTGGGTTCTATCCCTAGTCAGGGCATCTACAGGAGGCACCCAATCAATGTTCTTCTCTCACCTTGATGTTTCTCTCCTGTCTCTCTCCCTCCCTTTCCCTCTCTTTCTAAAATCAATAGGCAGTTCCTTGAGTAAGAATAAAAAGTAAAAATAAATTTAAATAATGTAATTTTTTCTGATGCTTTTAAAAAATTGTGTCTTATGGAATAAACTACATTCATAATTCATAGTTATTCAAAGATGGATTATGCTTCTGGAGTATTTGTGAATTTGTTGCTAGCTTAAAAATCAATGTGAAATTATTTTATTCTTTTTTACTCATTTCATAGGAAAGATACATGTGATACAAATAGGAAAGTCATTTCTATCATATAATAGTTCTTCAAGTTAATTCTTTTGATTTATTTGATTATAACCTTCCCTCTTCTTCCATCTTTGTTTTAAGATTTAGCTAGGTTGTACATTTAGCTAACTTAACATATGAGAGAGTCTACACAAAACAATGAATATGTCAGTTTAGAAAACACTTTGAAATATCAAGTGAGATAACATCTATACTGTACAAAATAGTCAATAAATATATATATTTTTAGTAAACATCTAAAAGTGCCAAGCCGTTTCAAGAAGAAAGGACCTTCACCTGAAACTGCTAACAATCTAATCTACATGTATTCATGTTTCATTCATCTAAAATGGGAGATAGACCAAAAAGGTTGGTCCAGATTTAAGGACTGAGAAAAATGACAATGAGGGCTTGATTCTTGTAATTTTTTAAAAAAATGCTACTTAGTGGATTTTGGTTCCTGTTCACACATTCATTTTGGTACCTCTTCATTTTACTGGCCTCTATTAAGAACAGTTGCTTTAAACTTAAATTACATAGATCTTTAATGAATGGCATTTCTACAGAGAATGATAATTTTTCTCTTCCATTTAGTTGCATATAAAATCATAGAAATATACTTTCATTACAGGGAATATTTTTCCTAAAGTTGGAGAAGAATATTTTCTTTAATATATTTTTTCCCACTAGGTCAGCACACTGAGATGCACTGTTCTCTGTTAGATTTTGTCAGAACTCATTACCATGTGTCTTGGGTCCAAAGTTCTCTATTGCCTCTTTCACCAGCTATGCAAATGTGCTTTCATTCTGGGGTCCTAGGAGATTTGTGAACCCACCAGCTAGTCTGACACACACTTTCTTTCTGTCCCTAACACTCATGGCTAATATCCCTGCAGCCTGATAGTGGAACCCATTGATTAAGATCCCATTGATGCTGAACAACGTCCAGGCAGAAGAGGCAGAGTGGTGCTGTGCTTCCTCAGAGCTTGTGAGATATGCCATGAATGGAGGCCACTTGGCTCACAGGAACAGATAAAGCTGCATTCGATCACTAGTAAATGCAGAAGTTCTTTCAGCTGTTACACACACAATCCAAGTAGAACCTAATTCACACTAGACATTTCCTATGACTGTGCTCCTTTTCCCCATCATCCCTTAGAAAGCTCACCGAAAGGCTGCAGTATCAGGTACCTCACAAAGCACCAATAGAACCATAACAATTTCAGGATCTTGGAGCCTTGCTAAAAACCTGGCACTTGCCTTTATGTAGAGAGTGAACTAACACCATGCCAGGATACTCTGGAGCTAATAGCCTGAATTGTTTCTTTTCTTGTATCCTTTTGTCACTTGTTTCTTCTGTACTGGGAGAAGGCCTGAGACTCCCTTCTGAAACTACTATTTTACTTATGATTTAGTAGAATAGTCAAGTTTGGTATAGGGCCCAGAGCTGAGACAGAAGGACAAGGTGAGGCTTTTCAAGTCATCCTGTTTTCCAATTCCCTGGATTGAATATCCTTGATTATAGCATTGTTGATCATATAACCTAGTCTACAGTAACTATGAGTTGCCCTTTAGGTCCACCCAAAGTGAGGCATTACTTGGAGCTATAGACCAATGGTAAATTTGGAAGGGAGATTCACATCTAGAACCCTCCAAGAGGAGAGGCCACAAGTGGAAATGATAGTAATCATGTGGCCAGAACACCTGGTGTTCTGGGCTCCTAGGTCCAACGGGCATTTCAATACATCACAAACAGCTGAAGAATTCTAGGAGAAAGACCCAGCTCACATCCACAGTCAACCCTATATCTAGTCCTTGGTCCTAAGCCTTTCTAGCCCTTGGTTCTAAGCTTTTGTAGGTTTGGACATTCCACACCTATACTCTTTTGAATCTCCATCAAGAAACCCACAACTTAATAGCATTGGGATGATGGCTTAAGAAATGAATTTGTCAGAGCTGGCAAATCTGCTGCTTTAATAACATGTGTCTTCCCAAAAGTTTTTCTCAGATCCTACCCCCTGATTCTCTCAGTGATAGAATAGCCAGGAAGCTTGTTGGTCTCATCCTTATATTGGTCCTTTTTTGTTCTATTCTTATTAATCCTGTTGACTCTTCTAAGAATAGGGCCAGATAAAATCATCAGGTTCATGTTTGAGAAATGCTAACCTGGTTAGTAAAATATTTTAAAAGGGAATGCCATTGGAAACAGCACTAGGATGACAGTACAAACAGGACTTTACGCTACTTTTAGTTTGGTGTACTCTTGTACCTGTAGACAGGTAATGAAGAAGATATAGATTATATGTCAAGAATATGAGGTCTTCGTATTTCCCTTTGCTCTTTTTGAAGTCTACACATCCAGTTGGATTTGCTGCCTTTCATAATATTTTGTGTCATGGTGGAGTATGTACCACTTGTTTCCACCTATTACCATCTAAGAGACTTCAGTATGTTGTTCCATGTTGCATTTCTTACTACATTATCTGCTCTGCACAAGGTTTCATGCAGCAAACCTGGTTGTGGCATACCACACACGATCATTTCAGGCCAGTCTGTGGCAAGTGGGATCAATGGAATTGCTTTGAAATAAATTAGGGCTAATTTCGACTGAGTTGGTCAGCTTAACTCAAGGCACCATACCTGGGCTATGCTGAAGACAAATGGATTCTTGATAAAATTAGGGAACCCATGAGGATGAAGGGTGCTGATGCTTATTTCCAGGCTCAATGTTCTGGATATAATGTTCAGTGCTACTCCAAATTTTACCCATACTTCTGGTGCTTTCTTCTTTAGAATAGAATGAAAAAAGAATGCCCACTCTTATTAGTGTTAATATTTTAGGAGCTACTAATAGCATTAGGGTTACAGAGAAGGGAACCATCTATTCTAGTTTTATGTGAACTTTTATTCAGAGGTTCAGGTTGGGATGGGTTCTGTAGTCAGCATCATTTAAGTTTCGCCAGCTTGGTTATTCTGTAAAACATCCAGTGCATTAGTAATGCCATAATAATCACACATATTTGCTACTTTACATGCAAGTATTGAAAAACTATCATTATTTTCAACCATATACAATAGATGTTTTGTTCCAATGAAATACCAAACTATTTTATACCAGGTTATTCTTTAAAGAATAAAATTAAAGTATAATGTGGATATGTACTTATATACCTCTAACTACACATGCATACAAGTGTGCCAGAACTTAACAAGAATTAAGAAGACACAGAAATTCTAAAGGCATTCAGTATAACTTGAAATATAGTATATTTATTTTCTTATAGTTTGGGATTAATGGGGTTCTAAATTTATGAAAAACTTTATATATGTGATTTAAGCATATAGATTTGTTTTAGTAACAAATGAAATATGCATTGTTTAATAAAAGAGGGAATAGTAAATGGGCTTTCTTATAGCTAAGATGATGAAAAGAATAGGTGAGTAGTATTTTCAAACAGTTTTGCCCTTTTGTTATTGGCCACCTGCCTCCTTTTCAGCTACATGTCTTTCTGAGTATTCTTTTTTCCACTCGGAAAATTTGGGTTCCTGGGGTAAAAATATATGCATTATTATAGTAGAGCATTAAAGTGGAGTATCCTAATCCTTCTCATTTATTATATGTATCTAAGTGGGAGCAGGTGGAAATAAAAGGATTTGACATTTGTAGAAACCAAATACCTGAAATAACTAATAAGTTCTACTATTTATAAATTGAGCTAAAGCTGAAACAAATCTTTTTTCTGCCTAACATTTATTTTTTGTACAAAATTTCTTACATTCTGCTTTAATCAACAGGGTTATTGTAAAAATATGCGTCTCTGTATTGGTACTCTTCCTGTGTTTTTGTAGTAAAATCGGATTTTCTCTCAGTTTGGGGCAGACATTTCAGAGGTGAGCCAGTTCAGAGAAGCAAACAATGAAGCCGTGAAGACTGAGAATAGAGACAGAACGTATTTATTGCTGTAATCAACTAAAACTCACTGAGGTCTCTTTGACATTTAACAGTATATAATACTTTCCTAAATTAAATTGTATATTAAATATGTGTGAAGTGTGTGTAGCAAATAGAGGCAGAACAGAACTGTCTAGAAAGCCTACGGAATATAACACTTTGTATAACACTTATACACTTACATAACACTACAGTGTTTTTGTCTGTTATTGTATGACCTGAACCTATTTCCACTTTGTTTGAAAATGTTTTTATAATTTTGAAATAATCCTAAAAATACACTGCTACAACATAACAAAACATAAATTATATGTGGTTAAAGTATATGACTTGAGTAGCATTAGTTTTAAACAATTGAATCAATTTAGAATTAATTCTATTTTCCTATTATCTAAGTGATTTATATCTAAAAATACTATGTTAAAATTTTTGCATGAGTCAATGTACTGCTAATCATTTTCCCCTTCTATTTCTATCTCTGTTCTCTGTGTTTCTCTGGTCTCAAGTTATTATATTTCCATGTCCTGGTTTTTCTCTACTTTTGAGACATCTCGTCATTCGCTAACATTTCTTTGTCTCCTCAATCCTGTGAGGTTCCTGAGTGTTGGTCTAGCTGCTCTCAACTCCGCATTCCATATATCAAATAAGAATAAAATGTGTTCTGTGAGTTGGGCTTAGGACAATTGAAAAGCCAGCACTGGGGTCCGTTGGCTGTATATGGACAGCCCCAGGGTGCCGAGTACAACTGGTCTTTTTGTGGCAGGAGAAGCAAAGACTGGACAAGGTGGTCAAACCTTAGCTATGCAATTGTTGCATAGCCAAGCAACAATTGTCCATGCACCATCTAGGAGAGAAACTAAAATATCACTAAAATAAACCAGAACTGTTTAAGCCAAGTTTCCACACATCATTCCTTACATAACTGGAAAAAATGTAAATTGGTCACACTCCTGCCAAAATAGACAGTGCCCTTAAATAAAAAGTTAAAGAATAAAATGAAATGATTCTCAAGTACTGATATATTGGCTGAAACTTTTTTCCCATATACTTGCAGTTGCGCTGATCCGAAGTCAGAAGCTGTAGTTTGCTCAAATTCTGAACTTGAATAATGGCTGGTCTAATGTAGCTTATTTGGAATGAGTGATTTTTCCACAATTTAATTTAATAAAAATTTAGTTCCTCTAATATGCTTCCCAGGAAGCAGTGTGGTTCTCACCTATGCAAAAGAAAATTGAAAAGAAAACAAGAATTACAAGAAAGTAGGACATTCTTTATAGAATTTTCTTGTAACGTGGATTCTACTTAACCAGTGGATGAGATGTAGGAAGAGAATTTGTTTTTTATACACTGTTTTTGTCAATTCAAAATCAGTCTTCTTCCACCCTCTAAAAATTGAAACAGATATTTAAGGACTATAATTTAAATATGGTATTAACTTTCTAAGGTACCTGCATACATTTATAAACTGTGGTTGAAAAATGAAGGGTCAGTGAGAGCTGGGAGAAAAGTGAAGGTGTTGTCCTTCCTGAGGTCCAGGCATTCTTTGCCACAGGTAGGGAATGAACAGTACAGGTACACAATAAGAAAATAAATGTATTTCCTATTTTCTTGTGTTCTGTAACTTCCAGATGTTGGAAGTGATGGTTGATGTGTAATCGAGAGGAGGATGCAGTAGTGGTTTGAACAAGCAAAAAAAAAAAAAAGGTATTTAGAGGAGATCTGCAGGACCTCTATCTATGTTCGCACATCAAACAAATAAAGAAAGGAAAAAGAAAGACCAAGATCTGTATCAGTATGATAGTACATAAAAACAAGCACATTATAAATTCACTACCTTATAAAATATTAGTCCGTTATGATAGATTCGTAGACTGTTGAAATAAAGCAAGCTATATTAGACTTGTGGGAAAAGATGAAACATAAACAGGGGAATGAACAAAGAAGTTCAGAGTTGAGACTGGTTGTGAAAATGATCTGGGAAAACGTATGCAAAGGCAACAATTTTGAGATGTAGTATTTCAATGAATTTTTGTTATATTTTTCAGAATGACAGGTTTTCCATATTTGTCAGTCAAGAATTATTTAATGAGTACTTAGAAGGTGCCAGGTACTGTTTTAAGCAGTGAATAATTCATAGTCCCACATGTAGGAGGTTATATTGGCCCAGATTTTCAGGTGTTTCTAGTGATATATATAGTAAAACAGGACATAACAAAAAGAGGGGAGCATTTTCATTAGCATGGTGAGGAAAGATATCTCTAAGATTGACTTAAGGAATATGGAGTCTGTTGTGTAAAAATTTTGCAGAATATCATCCATAGCAGATGAAACAGCTAGATCAAATGCCCCGAGAATAGGAATAATCTTCATCTATTAAAGAAATTTAAAAAAAAAAGGAGAATGTGGCTCCAGTGTGATGAACATGAAGGGAGATTAGATCAGAGAGGTAGGCAAGGACCAGATTTTATAGGATCTTAGAAAGCCATTTTTGTTGCAATGGAATTCCATTGGCAAGTCTTTAGAAAGGGAGGAAGTAGTGATGCAAAACTAGAAAAACACTTTGGAGGAAAGATCACTGGAGATATTAAGAGTGGTACACAGGAAGTATTTTTAAGAAATTAATGTGGTGTTTCAGGTAAGAAATGATGATGGCTTGGACTAGGTTGTAGCATTGAAAAGGGTAAGAAATAACTCAGTTGGATACGTATATTTGAAGTAGACAAAGGAAGGATTACTGATGGACTACTTGATGAGTGAAAAGAAAATAAAACGATCACTCAAGGATTAAGCCGATTTATAGGTTTGAGAAACCATGAGTTGAGATAGGGAAGGTCTGATGCTAAGTGCATTTCCCAGGATAGAATTTATACTTTACTTGGACTTTATTAAGTTGCAATGATGATGACTAATAAGTAGTTTATGAACCTGTAGCAAATGTTAACTGGGATATAACTTAAAAAATAATAAACATAAATGATATTTACAGCCATTTGATAAAAAGAACAGTCACCTACAGAGAGAGTGCACCATGAAAAGGGTCAAGAAGGGTCCTTAGGGACAATCCAACATTTAAAAATATGACAAGGATGGGAGAAAGCAACAAAGGCAACTGAGGAGGTGTGAGCAGTGAAGTAGTAGGAAAATCTGAGAAGAATGATTATCCAGTAGTACATAAAAGTTTTTAATGAAGAGAAAAGAATTCAACATATCAAAAATTGTTGAAAAGGAGAAGACAAAGGTATAGAACTAACCACTGGTGAACTACTCTTCTTTCTAATGTTCTAATCTTCCTAACTTGGGCCACTCAACTTCTAGCTGTTGGTAGAGACCTGACTCAGTGTTAAGGAACTAATACTATCTCTAGGTCTGTAATTCATATTCTCAGGATCTTGTTTAACCTAACTAACTGATTTCCTGGTTGCTATCTTGCTTCTCATTGACTAGGGTGACTACATACCCCAGTTTTCTCAGGGAAGTCTCAAGTAATGCTTTGTAGTTAGTGCTCTATTTTATGACCTAAAGTGTTAATTAATTATCATATCCTCTGAGTCAGAAACAACTCAGGAACGGACTCAGTTATAGGGAATATATATATTCTGCTTATATGAAGTGTGGAATAGTATTATTTACTGTTTTTGAGTTGCAGTTGAGTCCTGTGAAGGCTGTAGAGATTAGATAAAGTTCCATATATAAATTAACAGTGACAGATTGGTCAGGTGGTGAGACCAGTTGTTCCAAACTGCATTTCATTGTTTATGACATTGAGGCTTAGAAAGCAAATAATCTTATATTTATATTGCTTGTTCACAGGCTCAAGATATAAGTCACTAGATGTTCTCAGTGTGGCTTTGGATTGATTTCAGTGCTTACCAATTTTTTTTTATGCCACTATACATAAGGAACATGATAATATGTTTGCTGTTCACTGTAGTAAATGAACCAGGCTATGACTTGCTTAGAGGAGAGGAGTACTCAGTACATGAGTAAGCCATTCACAACACAGTATTGTATCAGAGAATGCTATAGGGGAAAGCCTCATGAAGGAGACATACTCCTTAGGAAGCAGACAAGAGAGTCTTGAACAATTTTACAAGAGGCAAGGGAAATAACCACTTTGGTACAGGACTGAAAATGCCTGCTCACAACAGAGTGGATGTGATGTTTCCAAGTAGAACCCCACTTAACTTAGTAATAATCCCCATTTGATACTGGAGAGCAATGTGTTGCTTGAGAAAGAAAGATATTTCTTTTTTTTTTTAAAGATTTTATTTATTTATTTTTAGAGAGGGAAGGGAGAGAGAGAGAGAGAGAAACATCAATGTGCGGTTGCTGGGGGACATGGCCTGCAACCTAGGCATGTGCCCTGACTGGGAATCGAACCTGCGATGCCTGGTTCGCAGCCCGCGCTCAATCCACTGAGCTACGCCAGCCAGGGCGAAAGAAAGATATTTCAAACTAGAATTTGTGCTACCTATCACCATGATAAATTTTCTGTTGACTGAGAAAAGACAGTGATATTTCCAATGCTAGTCTCTCTCTAAGAGAATAAATAATTTGTGTTGTTGAATTCCTATGCCTACTAAAATAAACAGACTAGCATAATCAAAATCTTATGGGATAGGTCTTCCATTTCAGTTTAGGTTTACAGCTCTTGGATTCTTAAAACAAAACTGTTATAAACTGACTGTACTGTATTCTTACCAACTTTTGAGCTTCCAAGCATTGGGCTCTGTGAATACCTATGACGATAATATTGTAGGCTGAGACTTGGCTTATTTTCTAAATTTGGAGGGTATGGGTGCGGAGCTGCAAAAATCTTGTATAATCCTAATGCTTTGAGTTCTTCAAGTAAGACTCAAGAAAAACTTATTATTGAATAATTCAACAACTTGATTCCTAAAAGACTATACTAAGAAGACTGCAATAAAAAAACAAGGCTTCTGCTGCTAAAAAGAACCCTAACTATAACAGCTGAAACTGAGCAGAATTAAAAGGTTGAAAGGGTGGGTAATTATCAAATATTAATTAATTCAGAAAAGCAAGATATTTTGTGTTTGGACTTTAAATTTGGGCTTTAACTTTTAAAAGATTTAATTTTTAAATTCAGTTTTTCACAGAAAATATTAAAATGGAAGGGATTTTATATTCAAATTTGTCTCATCTCTTATAATGGTGATATTTTATTGTTGCAACCTCTTGATATTGTCATTTGATCCCACTGCAGAACCCCTGCTAACCCCTATGGGACAGTGTGGTTGAATGTAATTTAGAATGGGAAATATCATGGACAGTGAAATTCTGGGCCTTGAAGACTGTAAAGAGGTATGTTACAAAGGATTTCTGATTAACTTTTGATCTAATATAATTTCTTCAGTGGGATAACAATCTTCTGCAATGCCTATCTGCCTGGATGAATCCTCACACTGACTATAGTTGGACCCCTGCCAGCTGACTGCTCTGTTCCTATTTGAAGAGACACTGTGATTTTAGTTTCAGAATGAAATTATTGCTAATGGCCTTTTCACTCATATACATGCAACTCCTGGCTAAACTTTCCTTAACATGGCTATCTCAAAGTACTTAGCCTGGTATTAATCCCTGGATTTAATGACAAGATGTAGCTCTGTTACTTTAGTCCTGGGCTACACTATTTCTTCTTTCCCTTGATGTGTCCCATTGCCATCCAAAATCTGGCTTTGACATTGACCACACAGTTCCGTTATGGCCTGAGCTTTTCAGTGGGACACAAAGCTTAGCTTAATGTAAGGTGTTTATATTCAATGTGAACTTCTTAATGAAGGCTGTTGGACCTGGTTTATAAAAATCATGTTTGTTTAGGAGTACATGGAATAAAAAGTTGAAAACAAAAATAAATCCTTTATGTTATGAAAGCAACATTTTTTCTTCCCCAGTGGTAGGTAATGAAAAATAAGAAAAATTATTGAATTTTATATTTTAGAGTTTAACCCGACAGTTTGCAGATGTAATAATACAACACCAGAGCTGCCAGAGATTTGCACCCTTCTATTTCTATATCTCTTTCTGCAGAGTTGGGAAGCAGACTCTGATCCATCTGGCTCCAGAGACTGGAGGCCAAACCTCTGTAATTCACTGCCTCTTTCTATGATTATTCTTTATTTCACATGACTTACTTCTTCCTTTTATAACTTTTAATTTATTCTTAAGAGTGAGAGGTTGATTTTCTTGAACCAAATGAGAGTGATGAATAGTGTCCAAACAGCCTGTGCCAGGTATCATGAAACACAACTCGTAACTCACTGTGGAGCCAGGCAAACTCTTTTACTGTCTTATGCTTTGAATCCCATGCTGGTTGGATGTAGAATTCAGAGTTAACGAGGTATGGTCCGGATTTTCTTTCCAGATCCACCCTTCACTGTGTGACCTGAGGAAAGCTACCAGTACTTTAACTCAAAGTACATCAGTGTCTTTATGTGCAAAGCAAGGAGTTATGTGTGCTTTTCCTTGTTTTTTTTTTTTTTTTTTTTTTTTTTTTTTTTTTTTTTTTTTTTTTTTTTTTGCGAGGATTAAATGAACTGATGCCAATCACTGGTGTGCTCAATAAATAGGAAGCATAAGAATGAGACTGCTCTATGTTCTGAGAAAACTTTGGTCTAAAACCCATTGTTGAAGAATTTCCTTTCCTGTCTTCGTCCTGGGACATTTTTGTTTGTAAGGAAAACCCTGTCTCATGAAGAACTTGTCTCCTTAGGGGGAGCAGTACATGGTGGTGTCAGTGCTTACCAAGGTTAATCACTTGCTGTGCTTTGTCAAGGGATTAGCATTGTAAGAAAGAGAAGCAAAGAAGTCTTCCCTCTGGAACAGACTCACTGAGTGTTTGTGATTTATTTGAGGCAGCAGATGTTCATTTTATGCACTGAATCCCTTCATTTCTTCCTTTTCTTATGAGATATCATGTATGTACAGAAAGGCCACATTTTTATAATCTACTTCACTTTTGTTGACTGTATCCATCAGGGTTCCTTCAGGAGGGCAGTAATAAAATATTATGAAAATTAACATTTTATTATAGCAATAGACTTTACACAAATATGAGAGTACCTGGGAAAGTGAAGTTCTGGAAGGGAAAGTTTAGGGATCAGAGAGAGAGAGTTACCAAGGCCCCCCTGAAACAGTGTCCTGAATGGCAAGTGAAAACTTGCAGTACAACCAAAAGGCCAAACACATTCAACCACCAAGGTGGGACTGTGAAGAAGGAGCTTGTGGAGAGGTCTATGCATTAAGAGAGACTAAGCATTTTGTGGTGGACCAGGGGCTAGTTTGATTGTCAAGGTCAGTAATTGAAAAGACAAGCTGAACACAAAACAGAGGAGAGTGAGGGTAAGCTGGGACCCATTGGGAAATTCTACATTTTTCTATTTTCCCAACCACAATTATCTGAGAATAATGGCATCTGCTTTGCTTCCTCCTTCTCACAGAGGTCCTTCCTTTAGTCAACTCTTACACAGAACTATGCCAAGAAGGGGACTCTGGAAAATGTGGTTCCCAGTTTAACTAAATTGATATAACACAAATGGGACATAGGTATGTGGGTGATTTCCAGGGTGGTAAGCAAAATAATGGTTCCTCAAAGATGTCCCAGACTACGTAACTATGATATTTTACAAGGCAAAATCGACTTGGGGATTTTGTAGATGTGATTAAAGTTAAGGACCTTGCGATAAGAAAATCATTCTATTATTCTGGGTCCAACCTTGTTGAGGGCCCCCCTGCCTGGTCTCAGGAAGCTGTGACCCTCTGTGACTTAGGCTGAGTGAGAGACTTCCGGATCAGGAGCCACTAAGGAGACAAAACTTATTCCCCTGGCATGAACGCTACCTGTTCTGTGCCTGGCCTTTAGTGCTAGATCAGTTTCCAATGACAAGTAAGACTCCTCAGAGAGAAGCGACCTAAGCCAGGAGCCGATCTCGTAAAGGCCTCTGTGGAATAAGTCTCACGAGACTGTGGAAATAAATGAAGGGGCTGTGGAAAGGAAGGGGTGATCGGCATCTACCCCTGCCCCCTCTTAGCCTGAGTCTTTGTACTTAGATGTGAGAAATCCAAGTCTCCTTGCTCCCTCTGTCCCCTGCCCTTCCCAGGGTTTAGCAAACAGCCATAGGGGTGGCTCAGACCAGAGACAGCAGACCCCCGGGGCAATCAGGCCTCGGACAAAGAATATGCAAAGACCCTGTGAGATCTGCTTACTGGAGGATGCTCTTTAATTAGAATATGAAGTCACAGGCAGGAAACAAATCTAAGCTTGAAGTCCTGTAGTCTTTTTAAATGATAAAATCCCAAAATCTCTGGCTCAGCATCCCAGTAGGAAATCTGCTAGCACCTTTCAAAAGCTAACTACTTGTAATTTGCCAACTGTATTGGTATTCAAGAATAAAACCCACTGGGAGAAAGGAATGGGGCTCTCCCCACGAGGGGGTGAGCCTATGTGGCACTCACCACAAGGGGGCTAGCCAGGCACTCTCCGACTTGGAGAGAGTTTTCTCCCTTCCGGACTTCCCTACAGAAAACTGTTTCTGTGCATGATGATTTCTCGTGTTTCAACGAGCCGTTCGCAGTGTCTTTTAAGCGAGGTTTGAAAATCGCAACACAACCTAATCTCATTATTCCTTAAAAGGGAAGAGATTTTCCAGGCTAAGGTCAGAGATGGACAATGTTGCTGATTTTGAAAAGTTGGAAGGTGGCCATTAGTCCAGTAAAAAGGGGGGAGTCTAGCACTGGGAAAAACAAGGAAACATTCTCTCTAGAGCTTTTGGAAAGGAATGCAGCTCTGTGACTAACCTAGAGTTTAGCCTTTGTCAAACTTTTAAACTATAGAAATATAATAAAATAAATTGTCTTGTTTTAAGATACTAAGTGTGTGGAAATTTGTTAAAGCAACAAATGTTGCTATTTCTTACTCCTAGTATTTCTCCTCCCTCTGTCCTCTCAAAATCATTCTTCCTTCCTTTGGTCAGCTCTCATTCTCTTTCTCCTTACAATATTCTTCTTTCTTCTCCACCATTGTAAATTGTAGCTTGTTTGGCATGGATATTACTGTTATTGCTGTTCATGTTCAATTGTGTTCCTATTTGTTCATTATTTTTAAGTAGATTTTACTGATTTTGTTATTACCATTTTCCCAATTGTTTTCTCCTTTCTACCGCCTCTACCCTGCAGGCCCCCACCCTCCAGCATTCCCCCAACCCCTTAGTTCATGTCCATGGGTTGTACATATAAGTTCTTTGAGTTATCTGTTTCCTATACTATTCTTAACCTCTCCCCATCTACTTTATGCCTACTAATTAAGCTTCTTATTCCCTGTATCTTTCTCTCTGATTCATACCCTCACCCTCCCCACTGAAAACCCTCCATGTGATCTCCATTTCTCTGGTTCTGTTCCTATTTTAATTGTTTGCTTAGTTTTCATGTTTGTTTTTTAGGTTCAGTTGTTGATAGTTATGAGTTTGTTGTCATTTTATTTTTCATAGTTTTTGATCTTCTATTTCTTAGATAAATCCCTTTAACATTTCATGTAATAAGGGCTTGGCGATGATGGACTCCTTTAACTTGATCTTTTCTAAGAAGCAGTTTATCTGCTTTTCCATTTTAAATGAAAGCTTTGCTGGATTGTGTAATCTTGGATGTAGATCCTTGCCTTTCATGACTTGAAATACTTCTTTCCAGACCCTTCTTGCCTGCAAGGTTTCTTTTGAGAAATCAGCTGATAGTCTTATGGGCACTCCTTTGTAGGTAGCTCTCTCCTTTTCTCATGCTGCTTTTAAGATTCTCTCCTTATCTTTCATCTTGGGTGATATAATTATGATGTGCCTTGGTGTTCCTCCTTGGGTCCACTTTCTTTGGGACTCTCTGGGCTTCCTGGACTTCCTGGAAGTCTATTTCCTTTTCCAGATTCAGGAAGTTTTCCTTCATTATTTGTTCAAAGAAGATTTCAATTTCTTGATGTTTTTCTTCTCCTGGCACCCATATGATTTGGATGTTGGAGCACTTAAAGTTTTCCCACAGGTTTCTAAGCCTCTCCTCATTTTTTTGAATTCTTATTTCTCCATTCTGTTCCAGTTGGATGTTTATTTCTTCTTTTTGTTCCAAATCATTGATTTTGAGTTCCAGTTTCCTTCCCTTCACTGCTGGTTCCCTGAATATTTTGCTTTATTTCACTTTGGGTACCCTTCATTTCTTTCTTTATTTTGCACCCAAGCTCAGTCAGTTGTGAACATCCTGATTACAGTGTTTTGAACTCTGCATCAGATAGGTTGTTGATCTCCTCATAGCTTAGCTGTTTATCTGGAGTTCTGATCTGTTCTTTCATTTGGACCATATTTCTTTGTCTCAATGCACCTGTTATGTTGTAAGGGGGTGGAGCCAGGGCTGGGCAACCCTCTTTGCTGCATTGTGGTGTGTCTGTGGGTGAGGGGTCAGAGAGGGAATAATGCGGCTCATTTGCTCTGCTGTAGCCCCACTTTCCAACAGACTCTCCTGTGAGACTGGGAGTTTCTTCTGCCATTGCTACCCCCACAGTTTACAGCTAGTTTTCAATCTTTAGTTTCTCATGAGCCAGACCTGCCTCACCCTTGTGGTCTGCTGCCTTGCAGTGTCCTCTCCACTCAGCTGTCCATCTCCGCCCCTCCCACCAGTCTGGGTGAATGTTACTCTAACTCCATGGTTGTCGAAGTTCCATGCAGTTTGATTTTCTGGCACTTCTGGTCGTTTACTGTTTTTAAATTGGTTGTTATCCTTCTTTTGGTTGTGTGAGGAAGTGAAGTGTTTCTACCTATGCCTCCATCTTGGCTGGAACTCTCTCATTATTATTTTTTGAACCTCAAATCTCACAGTTTACTCTCCCCCTATCTGCCTCCATTTTGCCTTCTTCCTGCCCTTGCTTATTTGAGTTTGGAATTTAATTTTCCCCTTTCTTAGGCTGGATTCTATTCCTTACTCTTATTATTTCTCCTCCCTTAATCCTCTCAAAATCATTTTTGTTTACTGTAGACATCTCATACTTCCTGTTGTCGTCCATATAACATTCTTATTTTCTTTCCCCCTTCTTAGTCTTTGCTCAGTTGTCACTGTTTTTGACCCTGTTGTGGATTTTGTGCAATCTTGTTCCCTTTGGTTCAGTATTTTTTAAATTTTATTTCAAACTTCATATTATACTCTTCTTTTTTCTTATTCCATTTTTTTCATTGCCCTCACCTGTTTTACTTATGTTTTATATTATTTTCTAACTCATTCAAATAATCTTTCTTTTCTCTTATTCAGGTGTTCAGTTTTCAGCAAAATATTAAAATGTTATATTTTTTCTTATATAAGCCATACAAAATTTTTATTATTGGAATTTTATTTCTATGCTCTTTCACATGATTTAAAAAATTATAGTATATCTGCTACATGTTTCTGGTATATAAATAGTATTGATTGTTTTATATTGATTTGGAATGCACCAATCTTTCATAACTTTCACTTATTCAAGTAATTTTTAATGTATTTTTATTGTATTTTTTTATTATCCTTTAATCCTCTTATATCCCACCCCACAATCATTGCACAGTTGTCCATGTCCATGAGTCCTTTTTCCTTTTTGCTCAATCCCTTTACCCTCTAACCTCCCCTTGCGCTTAGTGGTCATCCTGGTCTCCATCTATGAGTCTGTCTCTATTTTGCATATATTAGTTCAGTTTGTTCATTAGATTCCATATGCAACTGAAATCATATGGTATTTGTCTTTCTCTGACTGATTTATTTCACTCAGTTTGTTTTTAAAAGCTTTTCCCCCCCACAAATAATCATATCATCTGTGAATAATGATGGGGTGTTTTTTCCCAATATGAATAAATTTTATTTCTTTTTGTTTTCTGACTCAGCTGCCTAGGACCACTGGCGCAGTGTTGACTGAAAGCAGTAAAAAATAAGCATCTGTCTTTTGAGCATGATCTCAAAAGAATGATGTCAATAATTTGCCACTAATATGAGGTTGGTTGTAGATTTGTTGTTGGTATTTTTTTGTCCACCCAAAGATATCCTTTAGCAGGTTAAGAAAGTTTTTATCTTTTTTTTTTTTTTGGTTTTCAAAGAGAATTCAAAAAAATGACTATTTTTTAATTTATTTTATTTAAAAAAAGCTTTTATTTATTTATTTTTAGAAAGAAGGGAGGGATAAAGAGAGGGAGACAAATATCAATATGTGGTTGCCTCTTGCACACCCCCTGCTAGGGCCCTGGCTCACAACCCCGGCATGTACCCTGGACTGGGAATCAAACCAGCAACTCTTTGGTTTGCAGGCTGGTGCTCAATCCACTGAGTTACACTAACCAGGACTTACTTTATTTTTTAGAGTTGTTCTAGGTTCACAACACAGCTGAGTAGAAAGTACAGAGTTTTCATACCTGCTTCCTGATGCTCACCCAGTCTTCCTGTCTTTGTTTGCTTGGGATACTGTCACACAATATCATGGTCTTGGTAGCTGAAACAACAGACACTTATTTGTCACAGTTTTAGAGGCTGGGAAGCTCAAGATTAATGTGCTAGCCAACTTGTTTTCTTGTGAAATCCCATTTCTGGTGTTACAGATATCCACATTTTCACTATATCATTATATCCTTATAGGGCAGAAATAGACAGACAGACACAGGGAGGAAGGGAGGGAGAAGAGAGAGAGAGAGAGAGAGAGAGAGAAAGGGAGAGAGAAAACTAGTTAGCTCTCTGATCTCTTCAGATACTCTCATAAGGGCACTAATTTCATCATGAGGTCTTTACCTAATACCCTCATCTAAGTCTAATTACCTCCCAAAGATCCTATTTCCAAATACCTTCACATTGGGTTTAAGGCTTTAAAACATAAACTTGGCAGGAAACAATTCAGTCTATAGCACTCTTCCATTATTCCATTCCACAACCGAGTAGTAAGCTGTTAAGATCTGATGAATGATTGTCAATAATTAACACATCATTGTCAAAATGTAATCTTAAATGTTGAATTTTATATATAATTTTTGCAAACATTAACATTATTTTGTAACCCTTCTCCTTTATCTGCCAATATGACAAATAACAGTTGATTTTCTAATATTAAATCAACCCTGCATTTACAATAAATCAAAGGAATTCTGCTGTACTATCTCTTCTGTATTTTGTTATATTCATTTTGACAAAGTTCTGTTTAAGATTTTTGTATATATATATAAATTAGAGTGAACCTAAAATTTCTTTTCTTAATAATGTATTTTATAGGTTTGCAATAAAGATTATGCTAGCTTTACGTAGTGTTTCATCATATTTCATCTCAGGAAGAGATTTTGTGAGATAAAATAACTTGTTCTTAAATATTTGAGACCAAGTTTTGGAGGAGGGTTGCTCAGGTAATAATAGGACTATTTCAGTTTTTTCTTGAACCACTTTGATAACATACTTTTCTAGAAATATTCATTTTATATAAAAGTTTTTAATTTGTTACATGTTATTTATAATGTTCTATCATCTCTTTAGCATTAGCATCATCTGCAGTGAGCTCCTCTTTCTTCATTTCTTATACTACGCCTTCACTTTTCTTTATCAGTGTTAGAGATTTTTCATTTATTTTAATACTTCTGACAAACCAACTTTGGGCTCTATTGATCCTCTTATTTCTATCTATTTTATTAAATTATGTTCTAATATTCATTATTTACTTTATTCTACTATTGGAGGTTTAGTTTGCTGTTCTTTCCTTAAATTCTTGGCATTTATACTCACATTATTGCTATTCAATTTTTCTTACTTTCTGTGTTTGTAAGGTTGTTTACAAATTTTCTTCTAGTTAGAGTTTTAGCTATATCTCAAAAATTTTGGTATTTCAGAATTTTGTTATTATTTAAAAGATTTTTATTTTCACTTATCAATCTTCTTCAATTTTTGAGTTATTTCTTTTTTTTAATTAAAAAAAATTGTTGTTCAATTAAGTTGTCCCAATTTCCCCCCATTGCTCTCCCTGCCCTACTTAACACTCATCTCCCACACTGAATCCTCTCTCCCCCTTTGGCTTTGTTCGTGGGTCCTTTATACATGTTTCTTGATTTACCCCCTCCCGTTTGTCCCCCATTATCCCTGTCCCGTCACCCCTCTGGTCACCATAAGTTTGTTCTTTATTTCCAAGTTTCTGATTTTATTTTGGCCATTTGTTTGTTTTATTGAATAGGTTCCACTTATGGGTGCGATCATATGGTATTTGTCTTTCACCACCTGGCTTACTTCACTTAGTATAATACTCTACAGTTCCATCCATGCTGTCACAAAAGTTAGGAGTTCCTTCTTTCTTTCTGCTGTGTAGTATTCCTTTGTATAAATGTACCATAGTTTTTTATCCACTCATTTACTGATGGGCACTTAGGCTGTTTCTAGCACTTGGCTATTGTAAATTGTGCTCCTATGAACATTGGGGTGCATAGGTTCTTTTGAATTAGTGTTTCAGAATTCTTAGGCTATAATCCCAATAGTAGAATTGCTGGGTCAGAAGGCAGTTCTATTTTTAGTTTTTTGAGGAAATTCCGTACTGTTTTCCACAATGGCCGCACCAGTCTGCATTCCCACCAACAGTGTGAAATAGGGTTCCCTTTCCTCCACAACCTCATCAGTACTTGTTTGTTGATTTGTTTATGATGACTATTCTGACCAGTGTGAGGTGGTATCTCAATGTGGTTTTAATTTGCATCTCTCTGATGGCTAATGATGCTGAGCATCCTTTCATATGTCTCTGGGCCCTCTGTATGTCCTCCTTAAAGAAATGACTGTACAGGTCCTTTGCCCATTTTATTATTGGATTGTTTGTCTTCCTGGAGTAGGGTCATGCGAGTTCTTTATATATTTTGCAGCTCAAACCCTTGTCCAATGTAGTTCAAACAGTTTGGTACTAGCATAAGAACAGACACACAGATCAATGGAACAGAATAGAGAGCCCAGAAATAAATTCAAGACTCTGTGGTCAATTAATATTTGACAAAGGTGACAGAAGCATAAAATGGAGTAAAAATAGCACCTTCAATAAATGGTGTTGGGAGATCTGGACAGCCACATACAAGAAATTGAAACTTGACTACCAACTTCCACCATACACCAAAATAAACTCAAGATGGGTAAAACACTTAAATATAAGGTGTGACACTATAAAAGTCCTAGAGGAGAACATAGGAAGGAAAGTTTCAGATATTCCATGCAGGAATATTTTCACCGTTATATCCCCTAGAGCAAGGGATAGAAAGGAAAAAAATAAACAGATAAGATTATGTCAAATTAAAAACTTCTACACAGCTAAAGAAAACATCAGCAAAATGAAAAGGGGACCAACCATATAGGAAAATATATTTGCCAATGATTTATTTAATTATTTTTTAAAGATATATAGGTTTTCTATTTATCTGTTTGTTGTTAGTGTTAGTTGTATTAAAGCTACAGAGCATGCCATATTTGGTTCCAATGCTTAGAAATTATTCAAGATTTGTTTTGTGACATAATATAGTGTTAAAATTTATATATATACAAAGTTATATATATGTATACAAATGTGTATATGTGTGTATGTGTGTGTGTATATGTACATATATGCATACACACCAACAAAATACAAAAAATACACATTAAAAAATTCTTGCCCTCATTCTCTCTCTTTTTTCTATCCAGGAAATATAAATTCAAGGGTTATATTTATAGAGTATTACTGCAGCAGTTTTGGTTAATCATACCTGACAAAGTCCTCTTTAATAAACTTTAAGATCAGTTACATTAGTGTTATTTACCAGGAAACCAGATTTCTAGGTTGTGGGGTGTTCGGGGGTTACTGTGATTTATAATTCTGAAAAGTCATTTGGACCTGTTGATGATAATCTTAAGAATATACATTAAAACTTTCTGATATTGGGTCAAAGTAATCTACAAAAAACAGAGTCAAATAAAGGGTTAGGCTCAGGAATATAAGGGACATCTAGTAACCAACCTACTATGTCCATTCTTTTAGAAAAAAATAAGGCATCTAAGAGGGGTTTTATATGGTTGTTATATTTAATCCAAGTACCATCTGCAATTAGGAAACTGCATTGCTTCCATCACATACAAAAATTGTGAACTCCCCCCCAAGTGTATCTATACAATCTGTATATATATTTGTTCTCTTATTTCCATTGGCTGAAAGGTCCATGTAAAAGCTACAGTTTTCAGCCCCTTGTATATAGACTTGGCTTCTGGCAGAGGGTTAGAGTTGAGCAGAACTGAGTAGAATAAATTTATATCCAAATTAATAGCGTCCTTGTTTGGTTCTTAAATAGGAGATAAATCTAGAAGAAAAATGGTGGGTATTTTCACTTAAGGGTAAGGTGTAATTGGCCTGAAGAACCATGAGATAAAATAGATATTTTAAAATTAAGTCTGCAGAAGCCCCCATTACCTATGCTACTGGTGCCACAGCACATGAACTGGGAGAGATGATTTTCACTGGGGAATCAATGAGCACCTATTATAAGTAATAGGTTTCTGATATTCATTGTGCGTGAAGTTAGCACCTTAAATGGAACCTGATCCTCCAGATAAAAAAGAAGAAAAGGTTTACAATAATTGGGGAGTCTAAAGATGGAGGATTTTAAGAAAGTTCTTTAAATTATAAAAGACAATTTAATATCTATGCAAAGAAAAAGCTTAAGTTTGTCGGCATTCGTCACCTCAGAAAAGTCAGGAATCCAATATCTACAGTATCCTATGGGACAAAGAAACCATTTTAATAATTAACCAGGTAAAGTCATGATTGACTTCTAGTCTTTGAAGGGAAATGACTTTTCATTTTGTCTGATGTTATAGCCTAAACAGAAACTTAGGTCTGACAATATTAGAGTTTATAGATACGCATTTTATTTTTTTTTATGGTAATGCTATTCTTAAGTGAAGAGAATTAATTCTGTAAGACTCTTGAAGAGCATAATACAAGATCATCAACATATTGCATTTGAGTGGATTCCTGGGAATAGAATATCTCTAAACTTATGACTAAATATTTGCAAAGAGTAAGAGGGTACTTCTGTAAACCCAGGGGGCTTACTATTCTAGCGTATTGTTGATTTTCCCAAGTGAATGCAAATAGATGCCGTAAGTCTGGGTATAAGTATACTAAAGAATGCTGAGCATAGGTCTAACAACATAAAGTAAATAGCTATGTCAGTGATCAAGGATACGATGATATTAGGGTTGGGGAACACAAAGAAGTAGAGAAGCACAGTTTTTTAATAAATCAGTAGTTGCCCACTCCCCTTTTTGGCATTTTGATGGGCAGAACAAGGGTAAGGGCTAAGACAAGAAATAGTGAGTTGTTTCAGGAGATACACAGATATAATTAACCATAGCTCTTCAGTAGTATCTCTTTTTTGAGTGGTTATTGGACTAATTTCATGAAGGGTTCAGACAACTCCATTCAGACCATTAAAGGTTTGGCCTCATTTATGAGTCCAACATCTGAACTGTTTCTAGCCCAGCATTTCTTGAAGACAGATTCACAGTTTGAGGTATCTATAGAAGAGGTTTCAGGTAATGAAATCTAGACAAAAGATTTTTGTTCAGAAAGTGGGTAGAGATCTTTACAAAATAATTTATAAGTGATCTTCATGCTGCATGTCATAAAGTCTGCTGCCACCTCATGAGCAATCACAAAAGACACAATGCAATGAAAGAATTAGTTAGGAACCTAGGCAAGTGTTGCTATCTGATCCAAATTTAATACCAGCATCCCATTTCTAAAGTAGGTTTTGTACCAGCATATTCATTGGAGAGAAATATCTCATTCAAAAAGCATGTTGACTATAGCTTGATGTCTCAGACACTTGGCAGGTGAGGTAAGAAGTAGTTGAGATCAAGGCAGATGTTTGAGGGGTATTTGAGATCTTCACCCATGAAATATTTTCATTACTCCAAGGATGCAATGATAAAATGGTTGTAGGGTCAACTGGACATGGCATATAGTGTTTTTGCCAATTGTATGGAAATGTCTCTTTTTTATGGTAAGGGCAATTTTGGGCAGAATGGAGATGCTACATCCTCTGGGCAGAACAGAGATGCTTACAGAGATGTTTTCTGTTAGAAAAATTTGTTTTGTGTCTATTGATATTCTATCTTCTGAGCTAAAGCAGGGTTACTGTTCTTCAGTGTCCTTTTTTCTTATGGTATGATTGTGGTTTTGTCCGTGTGAGATGTGGAGGTGGTACTGTTGCTTAATGTAAAGAGGTATTAACTTGTCTGCAATTTTTCTTATTTTCTAGTCAAAGAGTCTGCAAAGTCTTTTTTTATTAGCTCTTATAATTCAGACAGAAGGGAAATAAAACATCTTATTTTATTTTTCCTTAATAAATCTGTTCCCTCATTTTTAAGATCATCAGCGATACATAGGGTAGATATGTTTTCTCTGATTGTGATGGGTATAGTCTGTAGAGGTAGTAGGGCCATAGTCTCTAAAGCCCAGGAAAAGTTTGATTTTTACTTGCTTATTTGACTAAATTTTTGACTAGACAATTTTGATAGTAAAGAAAATACATGAGAGATAGCAGCTAAAAGATCTTATACTATTTTATACCTTTTTTTAAATCAACTTACATTTAAGTTTTTTCATATGTTTGATATACTTTTGTAATAAATATATTTTACTTTTTTATATAAAACATGATTTTTATATTTCTGGGTCTTATGAGGAGATGTATTAATTAGTAAAGTCCAGGGAGTCTCAGATTATATGACCTATGACAATTCTCAGTTCATTGAATTTTTGTTTTTTAATGTGTGAACTAGGAAAGTCAATTGTGTAGGTGTGACCTTGACCAAAGTTTGAAGGTATAGTTCCACTGGATTTGGGGTGATGATCTTCCTCACTTACATTAGAAGACATTGTGAGGAGTTGTAGTCCAGTAGGAGGCTTATGTTTATGCTAGGTCAGTGGCGGGGGAGGAGAGAAAGGGTCCACCACAGGCGCAGCAGGAGGAATGCACAAATGTAAAGGAGGAGGAGATAACCATCATACAAAGGCCCAGGAGGCAGGACAACCGCGAGTTGTGTCAGCAGGAGAGGAGAATTTAAACCTGGATTTTAAATTCTTGATGCTAATATTATTCTTCTTTAAGGATTCCTTAAGGGAAGAAATATTTTATCTTTTTTAAAGCCTCTTCATATGAATTTTAAAAACAGACAATGGAAAATTTAGATTTGTTGAGCCCTTTGATTCTAAGGCACCATACTATGGATTATCATATTTATATCTCAAGTTCTCCAGGTGGCCACTGACTTTCTAAATTGTTCTCAGGAAAGTCCTGCCACAACCACAAGTATTTGGTGCCATTTGGCCCAGTGACATTTGTACATCTAGGAAAATCAGACAGTCTTTGAATGATGAGAAATTTCCATTTTCAAATGATATTAATAAACATAACACAAACCTTCAGATCCTGAGAACCTCAAGGCTACTCCCCACCTCATCCAAGAAAACTCTGGATACTGAAACAAATTTAATACATACAAGGTTTTCACACAGAACATTTAAGAAGAAAATTGATGGTTTAATGTGTATTCAAAGAATGAAGCTCTTGTCAGGAGCAAGATGGACTCATTTATTGAGTCACAGGGACTCAGAGGAATGAAGCAAACATATGTTTAGTATGTAGCATGTGACTGGAGGTTCATTTCTTTTTTCTCTGCCTCAGAATTTTTCAACCCTGGCTGCCCACTAGAATAATTAGAAAAGCTTTAAAAATATCAATGTAATGCACCACTCTAACCCCAGAGTGATTAATTTAAAATCAATAATTTTTGAACCTCCCTAAGTGATTTTAATATGCTTCAAGAACCTCTGCATTTAACCAAGCTTCTGCAAAAATTCCAACAATTCTTCCCTTAAATAGGGAATACCTGGTTTGGATTTTATATTCATAACAACAACAACAACAAAACTCTCTCCATGTCCATGATTCTGCCTCTGTTCTTGTTTTCTTTGTTTTTCAGATTCAATTATTGATAGATATGTATTTATTGCCATTTTATTGTTCATAGTATTGATCTTATTTTTCTTAAATAAGCCCTTTAACATTTCAGAATCATAAACACAGAGAACATTTTTATGGTTGCTGGATGGGAGAGGGGTATTGGGGGTTGGGTGAAGAGGTGAAGGTATTAAGGAGTACAAGTAGGTAGTTACAGAATAGCCATGAAGATGTAAAGTACAGTATAGGAAATGGAGTAGCCAAAGAACTTATACTCATGACCCATGGACTGGGAAATAAGGAACAAACTGACCTGGCTGGTGCAGCTCAGTGAATTGAGTGTAGGCCTGTGAACCGAGGGTCACTGGTTCAATTCCCAGTCAGGGCACATGCCTGGGTTGCAGGCCAGGTGCCCAAGAGGGGGGCACATAAGAGACAATGACACTTTGATGTTTATTTCCCTCTCTTTCTCACTCCCTTCTCCTCTCTTTTAAATATTTAAAATATTTTAAAAAAGAAAAGGGACAAACTGATAGTGACCAGAGAGGAGCAGGGAGAGGGATAACAGGGAAAAGCAGAGGAGGAGTCTACTCAAGGAACATGTATAAAGGACACATGGCAAAGTACAACAAGGTGGGGACTGTCTGAGGGCATGGGGTGGGTGGGGCATGGGAGAGCAAAGGGGTAAAAATTGGAAAATTTGTAATTGAATAACAATAAAAAAATAAAGATTACTTGTAGGATGCCCCCTCCCTCGGAGTTCTCCTGGCAGCCTAGGATGAAAATGAGTCCTCCTGGACACAGTCTGTTGTTCAGGCAAGAAAGGGGGGCAATTCCCTCTAGTGGAGAATGCCCTGAACTTACTGATCCAAATCAAATGAACAAACCTCTCAGTATTTTAATTTTAAAATAATGTTTGCCATTAATTAAAGCAGCTTTATTTTAGGGGAAGGTCCATCAAGGAACCTGCATAAAGGACACATGGACAAAGCCAATGGGGCAGGGTCGAGGGTGGGAGGAGGGAATGGGTGAGGCAGGAGGCCATGGTGGGGTGAAAATAGAGACAACGGCACTCAAACAACAATAACAAAAAAATAACAGTAAATAAATAAATAAAGCAGCTTTATTTTCACATGGTATCTGCTAAACTTTACATAGGGATTATTAAATTTACTTAGAATAAGCGTTTATCTTTTATTGGGATCAGTAAACTCAGGGGTATACAGTATGCATGCAAAGCTCATCAATCAATGTCTAAAGGCCACAGTTAAAGAAACAGATATTATCTATGGATAACGATGGAGGAAACACAAAGATCTGCCTCGAGTCAGGGTCTGTTAGATATGCTGATGCGAGAAGGTTGTTAAGGAGTGGTTCATGGGATTAGGAGTTCACTCCCTTTGAATTTAAACATCTGATTTACACCAGCACGGCTATAAGGCAAAGCAAGCTTCAAAAGACACAATGTATTCTTCAGGCTTGATTTCCCCCTGGAACTCTCCATGTTAGTATTGGGTCCTGCCTGGCACCTGCATTCCCAGTGTTTTGGTTGAGGTTACAGGTAAGGCCTTGCTCACATGGGAGCACACAAAGTGGTCCTTTAAACAATTACCTTTAAAATAAAACAAAAGAACAGAAGATTATTTCAAGAGTTTTAAGAAGTATAGAAATAATGTTCTTAATTTTTTTGATATCATTCACTGAGATCATTATAAAACAATTAAAAACATTGTTAAAAAGAATGTTACCAATAAGATAAACACTTATTCTAAGTAAATTTAGTAATTCCTATGTAAAGTTTAGCAGATACCATGGGAAAATAAAGCTGCTTTAATTAATGGCAACCATTATTTTAAAATTAAAATACTGAGAGGTTTGTTCATTTGATTCTATCTATCTGTCTATCTGGTCACTTTTGACTGAGTTCTGGTGACTAGGATGTGATGAGAGGTGATGTGCCCGGCCGTGACAGTTTTATGTGTCAATTGCCTAGGCCATATTATCCAATGATTTGGTCAAACACTAATCTGGTGTTGTGAAGGTGCTTTGTAGGTGTGTTTAACATCTACAGTCAGTTAGATGACTTTAGGTAAAGGAGATTCCCTCAATAATATGGGCAGATCTAGTCCAATCTGTTGAAGGCCTTAGGAAGAAAAACTCAGTCCCTCAGAGAAAAAGAAATTCTGCCTCAAGACTTGGTAGTCAGCATCTGCCTGAGTGCTGCCAGCATGCCTTACAGATTTTAAACTTGTCAGCTCCCACAACTGTGTAACTGATTCCTTAAAATAAATCTATTTTATTTTATTAAAATTATCCTATTTTATTTAAATCACTGTCTGGTTTTCAGAGCAGAATTATCTTCCTCACTGCAGGGATTTGGGCAAGTTTTCAAATATCACAAAATAGAGTAATTGTATAGATTTATGTAGATTATCAAGGAATAAAGAAAAGATTTTGAGATTTTTTTGGACAAGAAGATTGAATAACTATTTACAAAATTCTATATTAGGCATCCTGACCAAAGAAATAACATGGGGAGATTAAACCCATTATTTTTTTGTTAAATAAAAAATAAAAAAGTGAAATCATAATGTGTGTAGTTTAGTTAATAGTATTGTACCAATGTTTATTATTTAGTTGTGACAAGTGCACAATAGTAATGTAAGATATCAACAACAGAGGAAAACTAAGTGAAGGATATGTTGGGACTCTGTACTCTCCTGGTAACTTCTCTGTTATTCTAAAATTAGAAGTTAAAAAAATATATCATTTAATTAAATGTTAGGAATAAATTCAGTTAGCAAGTAGATCATAATTCCCAAGAGAGCATCATTTTTTTTCTATTTAATAAAGTAGACAACTGTCATCAGGAATATATCTGGTGGACATGCAACCAGAAGAGAAAGTGAAAGATAATGTTGAGAAAAGTCTCTGAGATAAGTTTTCCTGAGACCGTCATCCCTCAGCAGATATTTTGAACATAGACACAGTGTTCAACATTGCTTTCTTTAGTCAAGGCTCTTGGATAATGGATCTCCTTTCTGTATGTTTCCATGGCAGACCATCTGCCTTTTGTTCACAAAGTTAATCTCTTTCCAGACAGAGAACTTAAAATAAATTGGACTTTCTATTAAAACATTGCAGTTCTCCCAGTTCTACCTCCCTTAGATTATTCCCAAGCCAGTATTTTCAAGTTTCAGTCTCTTCCTTTTATTTTTTCAATGACATTTTGAAGAGCATTTTTGTGTATATAGTTTTATATACTTCCCAACTAATTTTAACAACATAATTTCATAGATTTGGGAAATCCAAGAAATATTCATATAGAGATTTGCTGCATTTTAGTAAGTTGCCCTGAATAATATTTGTATTAGTTTATGTTCCCAAAATAAATAGGTGGGAAACCTGATATCCTGACATTCTTGACAATTTGGTATTGTCATTAGTTATATTTTTTAAAGTGTTAAAGTTAACAGTAGTATTTCTTAGTTTCACTATTTTTTTGAAGAAGACTTGTATCATTTTTAATCCTTCCTTGTGAATTTCCCATTTCTGTTCTTTGCTTAGGCATTCCAAGTTTTATAAATTAGTTTCTTAGTGCTGAGAAAATTAGCTTTCTGTGTCTGAAGGTCTGTATAATATTGAACTCACCCAGAGAGCCATCTTAAGGTCTTGATCTACTCAAGCAACACATTTCTTTCTTAAACCAGGGTCCTTGACATTTAAAATTAGATGATAAATTACTGGCTCTGGCCTTTTTATTGTGCTCTATACCCATGAGTTTTCCAAACTTTAGTCCTACTTTTTTTTTATTTTTTCACCAATTGCAGAAATAGCTTATTCTCACAATTAGCCACCTTTGGCCATATACTTTTCCCCTCCAAAGCTAATGCCTGTCACCACTGTAAGTGTGTGTGTGTGTGTGTGTGTGTTTTCAATAAAAATCAATTACATTTATTTTAGTATTTCCCTTTTGTAACTTTTTCAAAATTTTAATCTTTAGTCTACATGTGCCAAAGCTTTTATCCTCCTCCAACCCCTATTTAAGAAAAAAGTATATTTTGGTTCTCAATTTAAAATATTTTTTCAAAAGTTTCTAAGAAGATAAGCAATGTTAATTCAAGCTATTTTTTTATGAGCATATGTGCTACAGTAGGATTTTGTTTTAGTACTTCAGTGGAAGTAGAATTCTGGATGTTGCTGATTCTCCTATTGTTCTCCATAAAAATAAAATTCGTGTTCGAAAGGCTTTCCTCAAAGCTTTTTCTTTTAGGTCATTCTTGTTACATATATACACCTTTTTCTCTTACCCCTTTCCCGTAGGGATTTTGAAGTCTTATGAAATTGCACTTGATATTTATTTTCACCTTACCCCACCACTCTATATACTTGACTAGTGAGGAATAATTCATAGAATCTCAAGAGTTTCCATTTGAATATGTTTTGGAAGAGTTGTTTGCAAAATGAAAAACATGTCATAGTAGGCTTTCTATATAGAGAATACATACAGCCTTAGAAACTGTAGTGTTATCATTTTCAGGTTTTGAGTGACCTGTGGTAAATCTTCTCTATCCAAAAGAGATCATATAAATGGAACACAGCAGGTCAAAGTTTCTGACTGTTAAGAGACTGAGTTTTGTGGTGAACCAAAAGGCCAAGATAAAGCAGACTGTAGTCACCACTCACATACCATGTCCTGCTTTCCTTTACAACATGGTTTTGTAACCAAACAAAAATGGAGGTTGGACTGCCTGCCACCTCAAAAGCCAAACTCATGAGCAGATGCTAATGCAAAAGGAAAGAGGTTTTGTGCAGGTGCTGCACAACCTGGAAGAATGGTGGACTCCTGTTTCAAAGACCATCTCTTTCTGCTCAAGCCTGAGCTTCTTATAGGGGTAGGGAGGAGAGAGCTTTTTTTTCATATCAAATTATCCTTCTAACTTTTGGTGTACTTGGGAGCCCTAACCATTCATCTTCCTAGCTTTCAGCAAGCTTGGGCCCTCTTTCTTTATATCTCTAGCTTTTAGTGTGCTCAGATAAGAACCTCCCCCTGCAGCCATCTTAGCCATTGGGGGAGAATCCCCAGCGCTCTTTGCAGGAAGACTTTGAGCAATCACTTTCTAAGCATTAGCCCTAAAAGTTCCTGGGAGTATTTGTTACAACATAGTGAGCAAGTTTCATATCATTTTCACTTGTCTTTTTTTGTCATCTCCTTATGTAGTTAATTTGTCCCTGTTTGATCCTAACACAATACATGGCAAGTGTGAGCACCTCCTTAGTTATTATGATTGACACTTTCATTGGCTTTGGGGCTTTGAGAACTTCAGTTAAGTGTACTGACAGGGTTGGACTTTTGGGGACCCTTGCAATCAGGGAATCTGTGACTTCATGGTTTTCCCTGTACTTAAAATAATTATTTTTCCAGGGCCTTTACTTCAAAGCCTTTTTATTTTTCAGTTTTGAGCATACAATAGAAATGTCATGTCTTTCCAAAGGGATCATTTTCCCCTTTATTTTTATTAGAAAGTTATATTGGGTCACATTTTATAGAATTCTTACTATAAGGAACTTATTACATTGAGCTGTTTTAAGTCTAGAAAAGCCTATCACTAAGATATCATGAGGGTCATACTAAAGGGGGATTCAAGACCAATTTTCTGTCGATTTTTAAATTATCTTCTTTTTATCCCTCTGCTATACCTTATATTTTTTCAGCTCTTTGCTAACATAGATGAATGAAAGATTTCTGGATGAAAGAAGTTTGAAAACATAACCAAGTCTTCCAGTAGCAATGAAGGATCTGATTAAAGAAAAATAATATGAAACTTTACAGAAGTTATTTATCTGTGCTTTAAAAATAAGCCCAAATGGTATTTTCTCCTGGAATCCTTTCCTTCACTTCCTGATTATATAAAGGATCTTTAAATCTCTGTATATTTTTATTGTAAATATTCTCTTATATTGTGATTATTTGTTTCCTCAACTAAGTGGTATTTATTGAGTATAGAAGTATATCATACATTGCTATATTCCTAGCTTTTAGTATAACACTGTTACATAATAAGTATAAAACAAGGATTGCAAAAGTAAAAGTAACAGTTTTTGAGGGTTTTTCTCTGTGTCATGACCAAATTGGGTACTACTGTACTAAGCATACTTATAAGTAGTACAAGTATATTATTTGGTTTGCCAAAAAGTTTGTTTAGTTTTTTTCTGTAAAATAAAATACACATATTTCATTTTCACCAATAACTTTATTGATTTGGATATTTTGAGTATGTCAGCTATTTCCCATGTGGTAGAATGTTGATTGATCTCAATTAATGTCTAAATTTGACCGCTATTAACTTTAAATGGTCTATCCAACCATGGGACATCATTCTGCAAGAAATCTCCAGCATGAAAATTCACAAACCACTTTTGACACATTTGATCAGTCAGAGCACATTTTCCTTACATTGCACAATTTTTTGCCTTTCAATTGCATTTTTATCTTTCTTGAAATAATAAAGCATAATATGCCAAAAATGTTACATATTTTCTTCCATCCTCAATATTAAAATGGCTACACAAAAATTCACTAGTTTTGAAAAGGTTTATTTTAAATGCATGCTGAGATGGCAGCTCCCAGAAAATAATCTAACAAAATTTTTTTGAATGAAGTTAAAGACAACTAAGTGCTACTAGATCCATCTTACAGAAAAAACAAAACAAAACAAAACAAAACAAATGAACTTTTTGGCCAATCCAGTATTAATACTATTACATATACTTTACCTATATGGAATTCTCTTTAATTGTCTTATAGACCTTAATGGAAAGTTCTGTAGTTGTTCCCCATTTTTGACAATAAACTGAAATATTGAGAGGAAAGTTAAACATATTATCAAAAAACATATAGTAAATAAGTGGTTAAACTAGGATTTGAACATTATAGTAAATGCTCTCACCCCTAACCACTGTCCTACACTGTTCCTCAGCGTTAACAAATGAATGAACAAATGAATGGTTCTTCCTGATTAACTTTGAATTAAATCCTAAATTGCCTCCACAACGTAGTTTTGACCATTAGTTCCAATCTGAAAGTATAGACCTACTATCAGTTTATTAAGTCTCTGTAGACTTATACTGATATGTGTCTTTGTCTTCTTTGTTGGATAAGCTGATCTATAACTAAATATCTCAAAATTGGCCAATTAAAGAACCAGAAAGGAGATAAATTTGAAGAGAAACATGATTATTTAATAAACCTAGTAAATAGCCCTAAATACTTAAACATTTCTGATCATCTAATTAATTCTCCATTCTTTTAGCATGTATACCCAGTTTGCATCCCTATAAACTGCACATTGAGAACCTTTATAATTCTGTGGTTTAGTGTCTTGATGATCATGCTCATCTTGACCTTTTGAGTTTAAGTGCAAACTATATCTAGTGAGAACTTTAAGTGGAAATCATTTGAAATTATAGTACTTTCAATGAGTCTAAAATACATTAAAAAGAGCAATGGTTGTGATAAAGTATTCAAAGCTCCTAAAAATGTATTCATTTGTGTCTGCAGAGCTGAGCAGTAGGTTTATTTAAAGTTAAATTACCTTTATATTCCCTTGCTTCTTTTCATTTCAAAGCAGTAGCATGCCATAGCCAGACTTCCCTTGAGCAACCAAAAAATGAGAAGTCTGTGTAAAACTCAGATATTTAACTGACTGCTTCAAACAATTTCTTTGAAAATGTAATGGCATTTTTGATGAAAGACCAAGTAAATTTTTCCATCAAATACATTCTTAAAAGAATGACTTTTCAATGGTTCATCTAATTGAAGGATGTGAATATATTCAGGAAATCCCCAAATGAATTTATTATGCAGTCTGAAAGCACAAACAGCATATTACAAAAATTTAACAAATAGGGTTAAAAAAGAAGTTAGCACCACAATGCAGGAGTTTTGCCTAGATTCCTAATTAACTCTTTCATTGCATTGTGTCCTTTGTGGTTGCTCATGAGAAAGCAGCAGACTTTATGACATGCAGCTTGGAGGTAATTTATAAGCTCCTTTATACAGTTCTCTAGGCTGCTGCTTCTTTAAATTGGGCTGCCAGCTGGCATCTGGGAAGTCAGCTTTGCAATATTTAAGACTGACAGACTAGAGAAACGGGTTATTAGAGCTTAGCACTTAAGGTATTTCATTTGTAGGGGCATGTTGGCAGAATTTTCTCCCCCCCCACCCAGTAGTTAATATAAGGAAAGTTGCTCTTTCAATATTTGACACATAACCAAATCATCTCTTCTCTGTTATTAATTTAATTCTAATTTTAAATATTTCACTCCAGTGTGCCTAAATTCAATTGTGGTGAGGATGGCAATAATAGTCCACTTGGAAAACTGGGGAACTATTTTTAAAATGGACATACAAACCTCACTGTTTGACTAAACAACACACATTTCTTTGAAATTCTCTTCTGTATTGTAATAGTGCAAAAGTACTTTTTTTAGAGTATGTCTACAAAATGGCTGATGCTTGCCTGTTGTTCTAATGAAAGCTTATCATCTAATGAAAATAGCTATAGACCAACTTTTGACTTTATTTCTTTTTTTAAAAGATTTATTTATTTATTTATTTTTAGAGAGGGAAGGCAGGGAGAAAGAGAGAGAGAAACATCAATGTGTGGTTGCTGGGGGCTGTGGCCTGCAACCCAGGCATGTGCCCTGACTGGGAATCAAACCTGCGATACTTTGGTTTGCAGCTCGCGCTCAATCCACTGAGCTACGCCAGCCAGGGCTTGACTTTATTTCTTATCCTATTACTTGAGAATGTTGAATATCTGGGTCAAGATGTTCTATGGCCCTGAAAGTAACTTGTCCTTGTTTTGTACCTAAAAATGAAATGACACTTTATTAGATCATCAGCAAAGGCAATTGAACATATATCTTTATTAAAAATATATAAGTAATTATGAAATTTAAGAGATATTAATAAAAACTGTTACATATAATGGACCTTAATTCGGGAGAGAAAATAATGTATGAAAAGTGACTTATGTAAAAATCAATTATGAATAAAAATTTATAAAGAACAAGATAATTTTCTTTTTGCCTCTAGAAAGATTAGGGCTTTTTTTCCAAATGTAAATACCTTTAGCCCATTTTAAAACAGAGATGAACATTACCTATATACAAGAATGTCTAATAAGTCTTTGAGCATCTATCTTGACTAATTGGAGATGTTCCAACACTACTTGTAAAATCACTGATAATTAAAAACATACTATTATTATGATTCAAGTCCCATAAACTACTAAACAAAATTTTATTATTTGATCCTTTAAGTTAGTATTTTAGATCATTTAACTTTTATTAATCAGGCTGCCACTTAAGTCAGTGTTCACTGGGGTTGTACATTTTCTCCCTATTGGTTCTGTAAGTAAAGAATCACTGGTCAGAGTGTATTTGGATTGCACTGAATCAAGTGTGGATAGAGGGCAATCAAGGAGAGGAGAGTTGAATTGACTATATTGACCATTTGAAAGGATGTGGTCTCAGAATACATTCCTTCATTTCCGCCTTCCTTTTTTTTTCATCACTGGCCACATGAGCACACAGTCTTGCCTGCACAGTAGATAGTACAGATTATTCAACAAATATAGCTGGCATGTTGGTTCTCAATTCTCTAAGAGTAAGACAGACATATATGAGTCCTATAGTTCTCAATACTAAATAAATGAACAAGGCATGATAAGTCATTGCAATTCTCTTTACACAGCAGTCATCAGTCATAAGGATAGGCCTTGGAGTGGATCTGTTCCTCATGTAAACAAAACTGCACTGATGTTTGTCCACTTTTTAACAAAAGGTTTGGGAAATGAATGAGAACTATGAGGAATTCATATGTAGTAATTTTTAACACCATGGAATTATAAGTTAATAAGGTGTGGGGCAACTAGCTCTGTAGCTTTGGGTTGCTTACATAATTTTTTTCAAAGATTATTTTACCATAAGTCAAGTAACGATAATCATAGCACATGACAGGATTGCTGTGCAGGTGAAATAAGGCAACATAAATTCCTTACCTCAGCACAAGCTCAGCACAGTAAGTGCTCAGTCAATGCTGTTTAAGCATTTATATGACGTAATCATTGAACTCAAGCAAACAGTAAAAATAGAATCTCAGATTTTATAGACAAAACTTAATTTCTTAAAACATTGCCATATGGCTATGTAATTATTTCCACAGATTCTGATAGAGTGAAATAAATATTTTAAAGTCTTTAAATGTTTTCCTCATAAAATTGGTATTTAAGAGATTTATAGTGTTGTCCAGGCCAAAAAAATCATCCTTTACTCATGTTTTCTTTAAGATGTACAATTTTAAGTAAAAATGTAGAATATTATAGAAAGTATTCTTCATTTTACCATGGATTTTTCAAAAATATTGTCTATTCCTCCTGAAGAGTTTGCACCTTAGCAATGAAGTAGATTTGTATTTACTAGTAATCACATACATATACGTGTGTGTGTGTGTGTATGATTGTGTGAAATTTTCTACAAGGCCTTGATGTAAAAAGGAATTTTCCAAAGTATTTGTGAAATATAGTCACTTTTTCCTTAAAGAGTTTTATGCTGTAGTTGTAAAGCATTTTGGCTGTCTATAACTAGTCAACAGTATATGATTTAATTTCTATTTCCATTTCTTTGCATTTTTAGGCAAAGCATTTTCTATTTAAATCAGATAAGCATTTTCTAATATGCTAGGGCTTTACTTAATTGACTAGGCATATGGTGGCTTAATTCACCTATTTATCTCCTGCCCCATTTTCAGACATGTCCTAATAGCAACCATTGTCTCCCCAACTTGCAAAGTGAGTGTCCCAAGTCTATATCTGTTTTTTTTAAACTGTAATAATATCCTAGCTGCTAGTAAAAAGCTTGAGACAGAATAAGGACGTGTATTTTTGTAAAATCTTTTAAACTTAAAAAGCTATTGCTAAGGAAAATGAAAATTCCCTTCTGCTTGCCTCCAAAGATTAGTGTGGAATTTCAAACAGTAAAAGAGAAAGACTTTTACCTTGTTACTTTACATTAGGGAAAACATTCATGGTCATATAAAAGGTCAGAAAAACCTCTACAAATATCCTGTCTTCAGAGGTAATAATGAAACTTTGGACGACAGAATTGATAGCAGCAATATACATATAGGGAGAGGGACAATATACATACATGTATTTTGAAGAGAAGAACAAGAAATAACTTCATGATTTTTTAATTCAGATTATGCAATAATTTGTATCTGTGAAAGAATTCAAATTTATTTAATAAAGGGCTTTGCTTGTAGTTTATAAAACAATTAAAAAATAAGTTGTTGAAGGGTCAGCATTTAAATAATACAGTTTTTCTTAAACAGTCATGTGTCTTTTTAATCAATGAATCAGCAATACTAGTTTCTCAAGTCTTTTCAAGTATTTTATTATTTGAATAATATTTCTTTGGAATCAGAAAATAGATTTTTTGATTATTTTCACAAGTTAACACACAATAACTTTTGAAAGCAAATATATGAAATTTGGACCTGGAAAACCCTCAGCCTGGGATAGAAAACACTGGACTTGGAGCTGTGCCTCAACTTACCCCCTGCATGGAGCTTTCCTTCTCTAGCACAGACGATTGTTCTGGAGGACGATTTCCTTCACTGAAGGATCAGTAGTTTCTACACAAATAACCCTTTTCAGGGGGATCTGTAATTGACATACATTTGACTGAAAAAAAGAAACTTTGTATTAGCTTATCATGCAGATTTATATAATAATCTAATGTAAAAAAACACAATAGAACCAAGTATTTTTGAAAGCTAAAGCTATTAAGTTTACAGAAGTGTGATACACCAAAATACTAGACAAAAACTTTATTTTATTTTTTGATTGCAAAAATTTATAAAATTATATCTTTAATATACTTTTTTAAAGAATTTCTTGTTCAGTTACAATTGTCCCACCTTTTCCCCCTTGCTCACCCCAACCTCATCCCTCACCAGTCCCACAGCAAATCCCCCTCCTTGTCTGTGCCTATGAGTCCTCAATTCATGTTCCTTTGCTTGCCCCTTCCCCTTTCCCTCCCCTTTATCCCCCTCTGTCCTCCCCTCTGGTCACTGTCAATTAGTTCTGTATTTCCATGTCTCTGGTTCTATTTTGCTCATTTGTTTGTTCTGTTGATTAGGTTCCACTTATAGATGAGATCCTATGATATTTGTCTTTCACCATCTGGCTTATTTAACTTAGGCTAATGTTCCTCCAGATCTATTGATGCTGAGGCAAAGGGTAGGAGTCCCTTCTTTCTTTCTGCTGAGTAGTATTCCATTGTGTAAATGTACCATAGTTTTTTGATCCATTCATTTACTGATGGGCACTTAGGTTGCTTCCAGCACTTGGCTATTGCACTGCTATGAACATTGGGTGCATAGGTTCTTTTGAATTGGTTATCAAGATCCTTAGGGTACAGTCCCAGTAGTGGGATCACTGGGTCAAAAGCCCCTTTAGTTTTCTGAGGAAATTCTGTTCTGTTTTCCACAGTAGCTGCATCAGTCTGCATTCCCACCAACAGTGTACTAGGGTTCCCTTTTCTCCACAGCCTCACCAGCACTTGTTGTTTGTTGAAAGTACATTTTTTCATTTTCTATTCTTGGCATAAATTTTAATTCTTTTTAGTGTAACCACAACCTCCTTAGCCCTTTTTAGTGTCATCCAAAACTTGACTTCCTCTATTTCTGGATTAAAACAAAATTCCATTCACGAGAACTGTGCAGTTGGCTCAACCTGTTGTACTTCACACTTTTTTTTGCCAAAACTAACTAGTACAGCACCAGTATCTCCTCCAAATCTTCATCTATGACACCAGCTCCTAGGTCTTGAAGTGTTTTGCAGTCAAGCCAGGAAGTGGAGCTACTCTCCCATAGTCCCCTGGAAGGAAGAGCGATCTGAATGTTGGTTTTCACAGTGGTTTTCTCCACAGGTGGTACTGCGCAATCATCAGCATTGTACAGGTCATGGCCATGACCCTTTGGTCAGAGGGGTGGACTACTCCAAGAGCCAAAGCGAAGCCACACGTTCTCTGCTCTGCAGGCTGGAAGACTTGCCGGGGGAGAGCTCAGGTGTCTCTTCAAAGGACTGAAAGGCAGAGTAGAAGGCGGGTGCAGATGAGAGCAGAGAGAACAAAAGGGTACAGGATGGGAAGTATTTTTTTAATGTTGAAAGTTGAAGATCGCAAGATAGGATACAATTTTATTTACTTTCTAAATCTATTTTATTCAAATTATACTTTAAGTAGTTATGATTACTGATTACATATTAACATATCAAGAACTCTGTTTTAAAAAAGTGTAACTGCACAAGCGAGGAAGTGAAAGACAAATGCCATATGATCTGACCTGTAAGTGGAACTTAATAAACAAAACAAACAAGCAAGCAAAATAGGACCAGAGAGTTGGAAATAAAGAACAAACTGACAGTGACCAGAAGGGGGAGGGATAATGGGGTAAGAAGGGGAAGGGTCAAGTCAAGGAATATGTATAAAGGACCCATGGAAAAGGACAAGGGGAGGAGGGTTGAATGAGATGGGGGGTGAGCAGGGAAGGGGAGAGCAATGAGGAAAAAAAAAGAATTGTACCCCTGAAATTTATATAATTGTATTAATGAATGTCACCCGAATAAATTCAAGTTAAAAAAAGAAAAAAATAAGTTGGAGGTATAAGTATAAAAACAGTGTGACTGCAACTACAAGTATATCTGGAGAGTTGATCAAAACTCAGTATTAGAATGAGAATATAAATTCACTCTGACAGAGAGAACAAAAGTTCAAGCTACAACTAACATTGTGGGATGTTCTGGGATATGATTTAATGCACGAAGAAAACGTACTTTGGAGAGACAATGAAAAATTAGTCTCAAGAGATATTTTATCTACAATTGCATTTTATAGGGTAGAATTACAAGACAGAGCCAAGAGCATAGACTAAATGTTGGGTGAGCAAAAGACAAAATCTGCCTGTGATCAGAGTGGCCCTAGGAAACCAGATCTCACCAAAGCCACACAATATGGGATACTGCGAATTTTGTAGTGTTTATGATGTAGTTCTGAGTGTTCAACACATTTTCAATTAAGATAATGAGACTGAAATAATGTGAGGTGCCATTAGGAAATTGTAATTGTGACCATGATTACAGTTGTATTTGAATTAGGAAATGTCTTTATATTGGTGAGCTGTTTAGATAAAAAGAAAAGGAATGACAGCAGTGTGGGAGATTGTGCACAAGGAAATACCATTGTGTAAGTAGTAAATCTGGCTGGTGATAAATTTCAAATGAAATGTTTTAATGAAAAATAATGTTTTCCACAGTTGGAAAAAGATTTTCAGTGCCAGACCCTTGAAACTTAAAACAAACAAACAACAATAAGCACAACAAAAAACATATTGACTTTTAAGATACTTTGATCTAAAGTTTGTCACATACTATTACATTACCTATCTTCCTTTGTGACTGAGATTGTTATACATTAATATATTAAGTGAACACTATGAAAATAAAAATACCTCCCAGAGTCCTTACAGACAAGATGGATTTGTACTAGACATCTAGCTTTTACACTAAGGTGCCTTAAAATAGAAATTATTGGGGTATTTTTCAATGGCTCCAGTTTGTTTCACTTCTTGCTAGAGCTGTCCACTGACCAGGAGCCTCTCAGTCAATGTTGTGCAGGTATGTGTACGCAAGTGTGAAAAAGGATGAAACATTTTTGTTACCCTGTTACAGAAAAATTCTGAATCCATTTATGATCTCTCTTAAATTTCATGTCAGAAACACACAATTAAAATATAAACAATAATTTTAATTTTCAACTGATTTTTTTCCCCTCTATGGCAGTGATGGCCTCTGGCCACCATAACACAAAGGCTTTCGAGAACTTAGAACTAGTGAAATGCCATGTATTTTAGAATTTTGTCATTAAGTAGTTTGTATGCCATTTGTATTTTTGAGTGAACACTGCACATTAGCACATTGTAGATTCTGTGAGAACATTTAAGATATAGAAAAGATTATTCTTTTCTCCAAGGGATGAGCAGTTTTACTCATATGAAAATAAAGCTCTTGGATTCATTTACTTTGAAGGAGAAGGTTTTTTTCTAAAGATCTCATAAAAGATTTAAGCTCAGATAGTCCCACCAGGTGATAAGCTTAAATGGGCATAAAATGGGCATGGACATTTAGTGGAATGGGGGAGAAAGACACTTTGAGAAAGTGGGGGAAATACCAGAATCTCAGCACTTCACAGAGAAGAATGAAGTGATGCCAGAGAAAATATAGAAAGCCTGTAAGACTGGCTTATGAGAAAACAAGAGCACAATTATTTGTGATTTTTATTCTGTGGTTCTGTGGCACAAATTTCTGATGCATTTTTACATATTTTATTGGTTGCCTTTATACCACTATGTTGAGAATTCACAGTCATTCCTTTATTATCCTTTATAATTTGTTCAGACTGTCCAAGGCAGAGGGTAGAGGTTGGGATGGTGAATTTACACTTCTTTTATACTCTGAAACCCAAGTTAAATATGAGGTATAGATTTTAGAGAGGACATTGTCACTAGTCAAGATTATGATTCTGAGTCTTCCCCATAATGGGAAAGAACACATAAATGATCTGGATATTGGCAGAGAAATGCGAACATATTTAAACAATGAAAAGAGCCCTGACTGATATGGCTCAGTGGATTGAGTACTGGCCTGCAAACCAAAGGGTTGCTGGTTCAGTTCCCAGTCATAGCACATGTGTGGGTTGCAGGCCAGATCCTGAGTTGGGGGCGTGTAAGAAGCAAACACACATTGATGTTTCTCTCTCTCTTTCTCTCTCCCTTACCCTTTCTCTAAAAATAAATAAATAAAGTCTTAAAAAGTGAAACAATGAAGAGTTTAGAATAGGGGTCCATAATAGGCATTTATTCCTTAAATAGTTATCAAAGTTCAACAGGGAGAATCAAGGAGTATGAGTTTGGAAGTATGAATGGGAAGAAATTTTCTAAGTTTTAGTAAAATTTTTATTAGTATTACTAGAAGGGGTCAGGAGCAAGGAACAGAGTTAGCAAATGAGTAAGTATAGACTCTTTAAGAAAGAAAGTTTGTGGTCTGTGAGGAAATATGGAAATATAATATATAATAGAGTACTTAGACTTATCGCATTGTCTGATTTTCAAAATTCAGCTATGGCACCTGAATATAACTTGGGATTTTATTTTTACTTCTTCATCACTCATATTTTTGATTGTTAGAATCTGTAGTGATTAAACCATAGCTTGGTTAAATGTTTTTACTATTTTCACACAACCATAAACTTTCATTATCTCTAAAAATTTTGCTCTTAATACTTGGGAACATGAGCTCTATCCACATTTGGGTTAAGTATGGAGATGCTTTTAGGAGTAAAGATCCTCTTGTTATTGCTCTCCTGAACAAAATCAAACCAAGTGTGCTCTGGAATGATTGTGCCATAAAAAAGCCAGTATGAGTATAATAGGATATTTTCATTGTAAATAGTAGAAAATGCTAAAATTAGATTGTTGTTATGTTAATGGTTCTGATATATTAGATTGCTTTTTACTCAGTGTGTGCCTCAAATGACCAGGTTGTTGAAGTTTTAGAACTGGAGTTAATGGTGAGCTCTGCAATTATGTTTTGTTCTTAAAAATAAAATGAAATCTCTGTCTCTTTTACTATAGAAATGCTTTTGGCTCATGTGTATTAATTAGATTTTATAATATTTTATTGTCTCATGCCCAAAGATTTATTTAGGAAAATGTAATATTACAAGTTTAAGATACTGTATTTTTCTGAATATAAGACGCACCTTTCCTCCCCCAAATTTGGGAGGAATAATGGTTGTTAATGCTGCTGTTGAGTTCTGTTTACATTTACATTGGTGAAATATTATGTTACTTACGTTATTAAATATTTTACCACATTTTTTGCTTCAAAATTTTTTTCCTATTTTCCTCCTCTAAAAGTTAGGTCCATCTTATGGTCTGAAAAATACAGTGTTCATTTATTAGATGATTTACTTGAAAGTTTTTAGTTATAGTATTTAAAATAGGCAATGATTTACAACCTACTTGTTCACTTTATTAGACTACATAAGAAAATAGAATGGTAAATTAATCAAATTCCACACATATCTATAATATTTCATACTGACCTGGCTGGTGTGTGGTTCAGTGGATTGAGTGCCAGCCTGCAAATCAAGGGGTCATTGGTTCCATTCCCCAGTCAGGGCTCATGCCTAGGTTGTGGGCCAGGTCCCCATCAGGGGCACGCAAGAGACAACCACACGTTGATGTTTCTCTCCCTCTCTTTCTCTCTCCCTTCCTTTTTAAAAATAAATAAATAAAATATTTAAAACATTTCTAGTATAGGTTCTTTATAACATTGAAAATATGTTCCAAGAAAAAAACTATTAGAATGGATTTTTGAAAAAAAGTCGAGCCCTAGAATGCAAACTTAATACTGTCACAGCTCAGAGTGGAGTGAGCTAATGAATGCTTTGAGGGTCGGTCATGAGTTGGTACATAAATTTGGAGATTGTTGCCTCTCCCCAATTTTAAAGTATAAGAAGGTACAATGGCCTGCCTTAGGGAAAACTTTGAATAAATTACTAGGTTTGAACCACCGTAACTTTTCTGATTATTAGAAACATGAGGCTGGAGTTTCTTATCTTCTCTGTTAGCTGTATTTCTTCTTACCAATACCACATCTTCACCCTTGCCCTGTTCCCAAGCCATCCAATGACTTTATAAATTCTTAAATGGGCACCACATAGAATTATTTCATTGCATAACATTTCATTATCTTCTGGAGAATTTTCATCAGCACAAAGTTGATAAATAGAAGTTTTGATGTTTATTTCTAAAACTATATATTCTATTAACAGGTGGATTTATTGGGAAGGCCAAAGTAATATATTCATATGGTTGAATATTTTTATAGTTTTTCAAAATAAACTATTTTAACTGCTATTAGTTAAGATCCACTATCTTTTATCACACTGACTTCCTATTCATTACACATTCTATAAGTCAAATGGTATTGGAAGAGCAACTAAGGGAAATATTAGTTCAGTGGGATATAGTTATCTTTTGCAGTCATTTTGTACATAGTTAAATATTGTTCACTATTCTGGTGTAGGAATGATGTCCAGATTTATGCTAATACCCACTGCGCTGATTTGACTGATTCTGTGGGACAGGTGCAGGGCCAGAGAGCTCAGTGCAATGTAAACAATTGTTAAGGCCCTGGGCAGTAGGAGTGTGTGGGTAGTGAAAGAGAAACTGTGCTTGAGCTGTATGGCAGCACAGCTAATTCATGGGAACATTTTCAAATTATTGGCACACTTGCTAATGAGTTATTTCAATTCAAAGAATACTTAAGGTTACTGCACAAGAAAACTTGAAAGCTGTGAAATTGTACAACTTACGTATGAAACTTGTGAGATGTCCCACACTTGACAACAATCATAAATATTTAAATATTATGATCATTAATAAACTATAAAGCTGAAACATTTCTAAATTATAAGTATGAAAAATTAATTAAAAATTAAATATTATAAAATTAAATTTTGATACAAGCTATGCTGGAGGAAGGAACTTCACATCTTAAAGACTGAATTTGCCTTTGATTCCATTTAACATAGAAAAATGAGAGATTATTATAATAATTACAATGAATGATAACAGTGAAAAGAAAAGTTGGTTAAAAGTTGGTAATAAATGGTTTCTAACAGAAAAGTGTCTTGTGTGCTCAGAGAAAAAAAAGACTTCATTTTCTTTTGAGGGTGAAGGCAGTGTAGTGTTTAATTTTCAAATTGGATTTGTCATTATGTCTTTTAAAAAAATTGTTCAAGTACAGTTGTCTCAATTTTCACCCCACCATGGCTGCTAGGCCCACCCATCCCCACCTCCCACCCTCAAACCTACCCCCTTTGGCTTTGTCCATGTGTCCTTTATACATGTTCCTTGATGGACCTTTCCCTATTTTTCCCCATTATACCTCTCCCCTCTCCCCTCTGGTTACTGTTTGTTCTTTATTTCAATGTTTCTGGTTATAATTTGCTTGCTTGTTTTTTTTGTTGATTAGGTTCCACTTATAGGTGAGATCATATGGTATTTGTCTTTAATCATCCAGCTTGTTTTGCTTAGAAAGATGTTCTCCAGTTTGATCTATACCACCATGAAGGATATGAGCTCCTTTCTTTCTGCTGCATAGAATCCCATTGTGTAAATGTACCATAGTTTTCTGTTCCACTCATTTACTGATGGGCACTTAGGTTGCTTCCAACACTTGGCTACTGTAAATTGTTCTGCTATGAACATCGGGGTACATCGGTTCTTTAGAATTAGTGTTTCAGGATTCTTAGGGTGTAATTCAGAGTAGTTTTATTCATATCTCTTATAGTGAGTAAGGCTGATCATCTCTTAATATGTTTAAATGCTATTGGCATTTTATTTTCAATTACAGTTGCCATTCAATATTATCTTATATTACTTTTAGGTGTACAGCATAGTGGTTAGATGACCATATAATTTAAAAAATGATACCCCTAGTAATTCAAGCACTCCCTGGCATACTACACAGTTATCGTATTATTGACTATATTCTCTATGCTGAACTTTATATCCCTTGACTAACTTGTAGCTACCAACTTCTGTTCAAGTGGGTTCTCAATTCCTTGCTCTCTCCCTTCTCTTTCTGGTACTCCTATGACATAGATGTTGTTACATTCAATGTTATACCAGAGGTCACTTAAACTATCCTCCTATGTAAAAATTCTTTTTTATTTTTGCTGTTCTGATTGGAAGTTTCATGCTACTTTGTCTTCCAAATTGCTGATTTTATCCTCTCATGTAATCTGCTGTTGGTTTCCTCTAGAGTATTCTTTATTTATGTTATTATATTCTTCATTTCTGACTAGTTCTTTATTAAGGTTTTTTTGTCTTGTTTATGTTTTTTATCTCTTTGTTAAGTTCACTGAGCTCATTCATTCTTTCCCTAAATTCCTTGAGTATCCTTATAACCATTGTTTTAATCTCCGTAGGTGGTAGATTACTTGTCTCCATTTCATTTAGTTCTTTTTTCTGAAGACTTCTTCTATTCTTTCATTTAGGATATCTTTCTTTGTCTCCCCATTTTGGCTGCCCTTCTGTGGTTGTTTCTATATATTAGGTAGATCCACTATGTCTCCCAGTCATGGTGGGGTGGACTCATGCAGTAGGTGTCCTGTGGAATTCAGTGGCGCAGTCTCCCTGGCAACACAAGACAGGTGCTCCAGGAATATCCTTTGTGTTGGTTATGTGTACCATCCTGTTGTAGTTGAGTCTTGATGCTGTTGCATGTCAGCGGGGAGAGTTAACCTTTAGGTAGAATGGCTGCGGTAACTGTGTCGCTCTCCCTGCTGGGCCTGGGTACATGTGGGAAAGGCCAAGTTTCCAACCAAGTCCAGCTGTCACAAGTTCCAGGCCTGGGACAGGTCAGCAAAAGACCCAAGGTACCCTGGAATCCACTGTCACCTGCCAGCCAATGAAATAGGTATGTAATTTGCATGAAGCAGATTCTCAGGGAGTCACCAGGTAGGGTCAAGTGGTGTTTATAGGTTAATACTATTTTAATCTCTGTGCCAGTGCTGGGTCTGAGCCCACCCAGCAAAAGTATCAGAGTACACCTAGGCCCGCCACCACCCTCCTAGGGTCTTTGATGTGGGGTCAGCTGGAGTCTCAAAGAATTGTCAGGGTGGAGCTAGTAGAGTTCACCAGGCTACAGCAGATTAAAATTTGGCCATGTGGAGGGACTCTTGACACAGAAAAGGTGGTGCTGGCCGTGCGGGAAGATGGCCTTCATTCTGAAGCCCACAGTTTGTTCCTGTGTGTCTCCAATACCCTCTAACTCTACCTGAATTCCTCCAGAGCTTTTTAAGAAAGACTGCAGTATGGGTCCAGGCTACAGACTGGACTGCTGACTGAGCTCCCGGCTGTGTGTGAGTTGGCCAGAGGGAGGTCCCAGGGAGTCATTAGACTGGAGCTAGTGTAGTTCACCAGGCTAATGCTGTGGGGTGGAGTGCTTAACCCACGTAAGATGGTGCTGTGGACTGTGTGGTAGGAGGATTCAATAGGTGCATTGGAGGCTATGTCTTCAGTCCTCTCCCTGAAGCCACACCACTCAGTCTTTCCTTGTATGACTCTGGCACCACATGAGCCACCCAGGGTGAAGGTCTATGAGCAACAACTTTTGCACTATCCCTGTAAGAGGATGCCTCTATTTTCAGTAGGCTTCCATCTCACCTAGTGGACAGGACCCCCACTGATTTTCACAGTCTGATGTTGTGTGGGCTCCTCTTCCTGACACTGGTGCTCAGGGCTGGGGACCCAGGAGTGAGGCTTAAATCTCTTCCTCCTCAGGAGGGACATTTGTAGCTGAGATATCTCTCTGGATTCTCAACTGCCTCAAATAGGTATGGGGCCAGCTCATTTCTTGTCTCTCCCCTATTAGTCCCGATGTGGCTTCTTCTGTATGGCCTTGGTTACATGACTTCCATTCAGCTAGTCTCAGTTGGTTTTCCAGATTGATTGTTGTATAATTTAGTTGTAATTTTAATGTGGTCATGGGAGGATATGAGTGCAGCTTCCACCTACTCCACCATCTTCCACTTTATTTTATTAAGAACTGTATGTTTATATCTCTTACACACTTTTTAAACCAGGTTATGACTATTTTCTTTTCTATTTTTTCAAGTCTGTATGTGCTAGAAGTATGATGCAAGATGCAATATTTCTCAACAATATATCATTTGTTTATATAGGTGTCTGGCACTAAGTTGGTGCTCAATAAATATCTATTAATGAATATTCATAAAAATGAATGAATTTTTGACTTGGAAAATACACTGTCTTCTTTGGTTCATCCTTCTCTTGGATTATTCCTAAGTCCCTCAAAGCAGAATTAATGATGTCATTGTATTACCATAGTGTTTTGCAATGACCTACAAAGTATCTTATTCTCAATTGAATTGTACTTAATTATTTAACTAGCTTCTTTACTCTTCACATTATGAATTCTCTTAGGTCAGGGTCTTTGTCATGATCATTATTTTGTGTTCTGTGTGTACAGTATTTTGACTGTAACATTTGAGTAATATTCATTAGAATAATTCTAAGAGCATATTGGTTAAATGCCAATAATAAATTTTATTCTGAAACATATTAGTAAAAGTTATTTTTTTCTTAGAGGAGAATTCAAGATTAAAAAAAAATTATTGACAGGTCAAAATCTTTAACTGAAAAACCCAAGGCAGAGAATCTTTGGAGTTATGTGTTCAGAAAGAAAGTATTATTTTAGTAACTATAGATATTACAATCAGAGAGGAATCCATAGTAGATTAGTCAATTAAGCTGTTTGCTGGTTATTTGCAAATATGAAGTATATAACAGAGTATATAACACTCTTAAGCTTAATAGGCTTTATAGTATTTCTCATGTCGGTGAAAAGGGAAGAATAACTTGAATGTTCATAAGATCCTCTTCATTTTTGGGTTATATTTCAGGGAATCATCTCCAAAAGTGTTCAAAGAAAATTATGTTCATGGGATATTAATAAAGTTAAATGAAAAGGAACAAGAAAGAATTACTAAGTGAAATAAGGTAAAAATGGTTTTTTTTTTTTACTGCAGGATTTCTTGCAGCTTTTAATATGTGTTGGGATTCATGAAGGAATATACACAGAAGCCTATGTTCTCTAAAACTTTTTATTTACAGAATCTTTCTTTCTTTCTTTCTTTCTTTCTTTCTTTCTTTCTTTCTTTCTTTCTCTTTCTTTCTTTCTTTCTTTCTTTCTTTCTTTCTTTCTTTCTTTCTTTCTTTCTTTCTTTCTTTCTTTCTTTCTTTCTTTCTTTCTTTCTTTCTTTCTTTCTTTCTTTCTTTCCTCTCTCTCTCTTCTTTCTTTTTCCTTTTTCTTTCTCTCTGTCTTCCTTCAGCACCTTGACTCCTTAAAGTTTTGACTTCATAACTTACAAATAACTCTACACACAGCAAATCTTGATGTAACATACGGTTCTGGGGGGAAAATGTCAATCACAGAAACCCTGGCTTTAGGTAACATCCTTCATGGGTTGATACCAGGTAGTATATAAATTTATCAGCAAGAACCATCTTCATATCCCTCAAGGCCTTAGTCATTCATACCTAATGTAGAGAAACATATTTCATTATTATATTCAACATTTATTTTTATTTAGGAAGATATATAAATTCATAGGTCACAGGATCTTCAGGTACTAACTTAAGATGAGTTATTCTGAAAAACTACTTTGTTTATACAAGAGCAGTTCTTGTATGGATTCCCATGGTCTGAAACTACTATAATTTTGCCAAGTACTCTAAGTATTATCAGGGATGTGATGTGATCATAATACTTCACAAATATGAAACATTTTTCTGCTAACACTGGGAGTATCTGCATTCTCAACACATTATTTGGAGGAGGCTGCTTTTCCAACTGAATATTTTCCATATCTGAAATATTGCACAAGATGGTACAGCAGCTGGGTGAAAAGCTGGTTGATTTCAAAGTGATCTCTAGCCTTGTGATTATCTGAGTTCTGAAATAAAATGAGTGTAATTATGGCCTATATAAAAGTTTATAGGCTACAGAAGGGCTGACTCCAAATCAAATACCAAATGATGCCACCATGTAGTTTTCTTTAGACTTGTTGAAAGCTGAACATTTGGAAAACACTTAATTTAATTCAACAAATATTTATTGCATGCCCATTATATGCAAAATAGTTTGTGTCATGCTAATCCCTGAAGCGAAGTAGTAGTCTTAAAATTTAATCAGTAAAGAATTTTTTGGAAACCCAGCAGGATGGTTGCCTTCAATACAACTATAATTCTATGTAGTGAACCTTCATCAAAGACATATGAGCAATGAGTGGAGACAATTGAATGAGTACAACTGGGAGAGGATCAGCGATGCTGGCAGCCCAGCCACTCCAATTCCAGATCAGTTCACTTTTCCAAATCTACACACAGTAAGTCAGATATATGGTTTTGACAGAGTTGGATCCTGACAGAGGATTATGTCAATAACTTTACCAATTTTGATTAATTTCCAATGAATCTGGAGCTGAGTAAGTGAAACCAAACACAATGAAGAGTTTATCCAAGCACTGTTAACATTTCTAAGAGCCAAGAGAGAACATAAAAGAAAAATCCAATGCCAGTGAGTATGCAAATGATTTCAGGGGTAGAGGGAGCTAGAAGAATGTCCAATATCATGATGCAGTTCAGGAAGGGTCGAGGGCTGAAAATTGGATCAAACCATACTTGGTATTTGATAAATACCAACAAGTGAATGAAGAGATGAACCCATATTTAGACTGCAAACCAAATCAGAAAATCCTGGAAAACATTAGAGAAGAGAACAACATGGCGAAGGTTAATGTGCTGGTTTGAATAACAGAGAAAGGGGAATTAGAGGAAAATGTTAGTGTTTACACTTTTGTTTTCATTTAGAAATTAATGCAAGGAAAATGTTAGGGTTTTAGGACTCAATACTTATTTTTCCTGAAGGTGGGCCCCAAAGAAAAGCAATCTTTGCGGTTGTACCAATTCCGCAATCTAAGCAGGAAAGAGCTAAGGGGGTGAGGGGAGGGACTAGGTGGGAGTTGTGTTGTCTACTCCAATTCACCTGAGAGTGTAGAAAAAAAATAATTCTAGAGAATTGACAGCAGAAATTCCCACTTAGCATCCCTTTCCTACTTAAATTTTGGTGCTTGTCCTCACTTTGATTCTTGACCACCTTTCTTCCCTTTATCTGCCCTAGTGGAGGGAGACAGGGGCGGTGTGGTAAGCTAGGCAGATGCTTGTGGAAGAATAACAATGATAAATGCAAACTTAATTTTAACTGTGTACTCTAGAGTCAAAGTAAAAATTATTCCCAGATCCATTTTTGGCAACAAAACTTGTATTGTTGCCAACACATATAATACTGTAAGTGTTCTTAGTAGCCAGGATTTCACACAATTTCTGAATTTAGATAAAGCTGAGGGGTAAAAACTATAGAATTTGCTGAGTATAGGATAATATATATTAATACAAATCAAGAAATATTAATTGATAGTTCTAAAAACAAGATGGATATTTCCCTTTGCTGTAGAACTTCAAGTTTATCATAAATACATGTAATTAGTAACAAGTACCTTAAGTGTTATGAAAGAAGATTTATTAAGAGATTCAGTAGTCTCTTTTAAGGTGCTTAGCCTATTCTAGGGAGTTAAAGAAATCTTTCCTAGGTGACTATAAGTTACAATGAAACTTATAAAGCCTGATAGCTTGGTAACAAGCTGTGGTAGAGTACACTCTCTCTAGCACAGTGATAACCCGTATCTACAAACAGAAAATGAGCAAGCTGAGCAAAGAAAACTTCCTGGCATCAGAAAACCCCATAATAGTATCAGTGGCTAAAAATCATACTAAATGAATGTGATGTTTTCACTCTAGGTGGGGCAAGCCGATAGTAGCCATTACTCAGGGACACATCCTGTGTCAGATACTTTTTACACCTTAATTCATTTAATCCTAACTGTATCCTGAGAAGATGTCTATGTCATCTCCCAGGAAGACTGATGAATTTTCCCATTGCTGAACAGAATCGGATAGGGACTCTTTTCAAATACAGATCTGAGTTCAAAGCTCAGAATATCTTTTATCCCAAATTCTTCTACTAATGACTTACTTCTGCTTAAATACACATGTAAATACCTGTTAGGAGTTTAGTGGTTGCTGTGGTTGCCCCTTGAGCCTGGCTTCACTGGCCACCTCTGATTTCAGTTGCCACTGGGTGCTCCATTCCAGACCACACCAATACTACATTTCAAGCACCCACACCATACTATGTTTTTCTGACTTGGGTCTTTCCCTGAAACAATGGGATTTGATCAGTCTGGGTAATTTTGTGGGTGTTATAGCACCCTCTGAAGTAACTCTTACCCAATGGAGGAGGGTAGTCTGGTTGATGAAGGCCCCAGTCTTTTCTCCTTTGAGGGACAAATCTGAGGTACCTTCCTCAGAAAGGTTCCTGGTGGACTGAGACCCAGCTGTCCTCAGAGATGGCCACCTGAATAAGCACACTTCATTTTTCTTGCTTCTTTGTCTCACTCTCCCCACTCTTTCTGAGATTATTTCCCAAATAAATCACTTTCACCCCAGTTCTTATCTCAGGTGTTTCTATCAAGGGAATTTGAACTAAGACTATGGTTTCTAGCATTTAATTTTTAGTAAAAATTTACCACTGCTTTCATGTTGGAATCTGTTAGATCTTTAGCTAAAAATAATGTTACATTTTGCTGGTATTTTACTATTATATGGAAGTCCTCAGAAACTTCATTTAAAAAGAAAAAAAAAACAAGAGCAAAACATACATGAAACATGGCATAAAATCTGAAGGAAATTCAACTTCTTAGAAAATTATCATTGAAAACATCTCTTATAGAAACTAAATTTCAGAGTTAAAAGTATCAAAACCCAGATTCTATTAACACTACATACATTTATGAAGTCATCATTGAATCTGAAAAATTATTTGTGCCAATCCCATTGAATTTGTATAATTGCATTGATATTCATTTGATCATCTCACTGATATTATAAAATAAAGTGTATCTTCCTATAGCCATTTAAAGCCAATCCTCTTGTAAATGACTTTTAAAATATAATTAATGTTATTTAATTTAGTGTTATATACATGGCACCACTGATTTCAAATTTGTCTGAAGTAAGTGAAATACCTTTGATCTAGTTTCCTTATAAAATGCTACACAATTTTTCAGAAAATAGTCTCCTCAGCTTTCTTTCTCTCACTCTCACATATTTCAGAAGCAATTGCTGTTGTAAAAGGTTAGTCTTTGAAGGGTTTCTGTGTTTTTCTGTCTTTAAGTGTCAGATATAGGAATATAGAAAAAGCAAACATCTTATATTGAACAATCTATCATTCATTGGAAGGTGATAGATGGGGTCAGACTCATTCTGGTAGTAAATTCACATCCATTTTCTTAGAAAGCTTTTTGACATAGTTTTGAAAGTCCTCTCCTGATGTAAAATATTATCTCCCTTTCTTTGTTGCTCCTCTTTCTCCATTTCCTCCTCCCAGGTCTAGAAGATAGTGAGCTTTCAACTATTTACATTAAAGACCTTTTTAAAAATCAAGCACAGTTGATGTATTCAATGAAAATCTGTGCCTTGAAAATCTAGAACTTTAAAAAAAGTAACCTGTGAGTCTTCTCATAAAATTCATTAAAATGAGTTGGAGGCAAAGGTAATTCTTTGTTTCACACATTGAGAAACAGGTGTAGAGGCTATTTGAAGATGCAAATAAACATGCCAATTAGTGCATTAGGTTTATGTGCAAATGCAGATTCACTTAATTGCCATGTCTGAGATAATTTGACTTTTTTTATAAAGTGAGTTTTGGAAAATAACACTGCTCATCATTCACGAGTTATGATGATAGAATGCTAATGGGTGAGTAGAGAATGTCCCTACACTGCATCTGCATCTGGACCTTTTGGAGATGCCAAATTGCAATGCCCTGGGTTCTGCCCTCTCAATTAACACTTTGGATTATTGCATGTGCCACCAGGGTCATACACTGCCTGTAGCACAGAGCTAAAGAAAATCAATTCTGATATAGCCTATATGTGTAGGGAAAGACAGAAAATTATGATCTTATATTTTGGAATAATTTAGTAAGGCAGGAAAGCAATGCTTCTCGGATCTGATACCATGATTACATATCAAGAGAAATAGCAAAATTAAGAAGCATTTGTCTTTTCAATCAGACAAATGTTTCTTAATTTTGCTATTTCTCTTGAAATGCAATCAGGGAAAGAAGAGGAAGGGTTGTCAAGGAGCATGTATAAAGGACACATGGACAAAGCCAAAGTGGGTTAGGATTGAGGGTGGAAGCTAGTGATGGTGGGTGGGGCAGGAAAAAATGGTGGCGGGAAAATGGGGACAACTGTTATTGAACAACAATAAAAAAAGAGAAATTAGTTTACTAGAATAAGAAAGAAACATTTATCTTAAGTAATCTTGTTAAAGATTAATGTTGAGATGACAGATTTTATTTTCTTTTAAAAATAATTTCATTAATTTTAATCTAATGGAAGAGAGTTATAGAAAGAAGGGTAATTTTATGAATTGTGATTTTTTTTTTAAATCGGGAAAATAATACATGTCCAGCAGAATGAATTTCTATAAAGTAAGCAATATGTAAAACAACTGATTATTTAGAAACATCTTTTGTACATATAGGTTATGACTTGTGGTAACAGGTTGGCAATCTAGAAATAGAACCTCTTTTGAAAAATGATGCTGCTCTCACAATGTAACACTTGTATGAATGCCTCTGAACTTTGTTTAGAAGAACAAAACGTTGTCAGGGCATGCAAAACCTGTCCTTGCAGTGAGAGGGAAAACATGCCATTCTTACCTGGACAAAGTATATCAGTTTTAAGTGCTGGGTTTACTCAGAGCCTTCTTGCTTTTATAGCAGATAATTTGAAATAGTTGTTTGAAATGTGTTTTTTGACAAAACAGATATTTTGAGGAAACAGTTATAAGAGTACAGAACAAAAGAATGTTCTAGTGCAGTTAATATAATCAGATTCCTCCCATTCAGGGAACTTGAGAAGCTGACACACCTGTAAATTGTTACTTGGCCTGTACACAAAACAGTCAGTCAATATTTTAGCAAGATTTACTACTTAGTGTGCAGAATGTTTTTTTTTTAACTAAAAGTATTATGTAAGCATTTCTTTCACTACATAGTGGGAGAAATAAAGTTCAACTCTATTATTGGTTCTACAACCCCTCAAAAAGCTTGCAACCTAGTTGTGAGGACAAAGCATAATCACATTAATAAAACGGAGCAACTGAAAAGTCATAAGGTAGCAGGCTGTGCAGCCCACATATGTGGAATATACAGTTGTTTTACATGCAATAAGTATTCTTTTCAGGGCATCTTTTATCTTATCTTCACATAACTTCTTGATTGAAACGATGATCTTTTCTCTTTATTCCCACTATCCCTTGACTTTTTAATAATTCTTGAGGAAAAAGCACTTTTGCTTTACTTCATGTTGATGGCTTGACTGGCATATTCTTGTGATCTAATCAGCTTAGAATGCTGTTATAGTACACAATATAGTATAAATCTCTCCTGTTTAACATTTCTTATACATGTATTTTAATTTTTGATTTCTAGTAGTATTTCTCAATCCTCTTCATTTTACATATATGTTTTCTCTTGTTTCTGTTGACTTAGAGTTAAGTCCATGCTTCCTAAAAAGGCAGTGTTTGTTGAGAAGCTAAGAGCAGTAAGCAAAAGTTTAGCATTGGTTTTACATTTGGTATCACTAATATACTCCATGAAAGATTAACAGGTCAGATTTAAAAAGCCATTCAGTCTAAGCCCTGGCTGGCATAGCTCAGTGGATTGAGCATGGGCTTCGAACCAAAGCATCGCAGGTTCGATTCCCAGTCAGGGTGCATGCCTGGGTTGCAGGCCACGGCCCCCAGCAACTGCACATTGATGTTTCTCTCTCTCTCTCTTTCTCCCTCCCTTCCCTCTCTAAAAATAAAAATAAATAAAATCTTAAAAAAAGTGGTGAAAATATTTTTAAAAAGCTATTCAGTCTATATTAAAACTTTATATAGGGTCTGAATATCTGTACCATTTATTTGCCATATTCTTGAGTCAAAAGAAAGCATTTTGAGAGACATAACTTTGTTCTGCTGGTATAATAGTCCATTTTGCTAGTCATAAGCTTCCAGCTGCTTCTTAATGAGATACAAGCATAATTCAGAGAAAAATAGATGAAGAAACCAAGACTCGTAGCAGCAAACAATGTAATAAGAGTTAAGGAGGAAAGAATATGAGCCACAAAAGGACTTTTTACCAGCCTACCCTGTGGTACACTGATTGCACACAAACGCAAAATGAGACTCATCATTATATTCAAAAGTTACCAACTGTTAAATTGGCAACTTTATAATGGAAAGAGGAAAGTTTAAAAATTCTTGCAGCTCTAAATAAAAGTTATCTTTTAATGATGTGTGTAACATTTAAACTTTTTTCTGGATAATTAAAAGGATTTTTGATGAAAGTTCTTTGAAATGTGATTATTGTCAAGAATGCTTAAGCCCAATAGATAACTTAGAAATATTGTAAAGTTTCAAATGTTATCAATTGATCATTTTACTTGAGAAATTCTGGATTGTTTTAGTATGAAATCACTCACAGATTAGATTTAACACCAAGCCAATGATGGATATATTTTAGATGCATATATAATTTGCCAAATAGAGAAGCAGACAGAATTCTAGTGCACCAGTTGAAGGATGTCTTCTCTCCTGAAAGATGCTAATCTATAACTTTGTGGAAGAAATTTTTCTATGATAATCACCCAATGTATTTGGTTCTCTGAATGACAGGATATAAAGGAATTTGCTGAGTAAAGCATTTGCTATACAATTAGTAGATTAGCCTTGGACAGGTCAGCCCTGAACAGGTCTAGTGAAATATTATAGAGAGTCAGTCACAGGGATTTTCTGCCTTTCAAATAATATGATGTTCAATGGAATTATGAAAAGAAAGAATTTCAGCTGAAATGAAAAGGCATATACACAAAGGAGTGAAATAATATAATCCATTTTTACTGGCAACATATTTTTAAATGCATGAAAGCATCTGATATGCATCGGTTTTCTCAAGAGGCTATGTATTGACTGTTAAAAATGAGTGAGTAACCAATTACAGGTCATCTAAATTATTAAAGTAAGAAATTTGTCATGCTTTTAATAAAAATGTGTATAAGTGAAAACAATTTTCATCATATTTGTCATAAGATCCACCGTGTCTCCTATTTGACAGTATCAACATAAATTGAAGTAAAAATATTTTGTTACTACATCATTTCCATATATTCCCTCACATGAAGTAGCATTTTTTGTAAGTTCTGGTGAGTCCTTTAATTTGTATGCATCCCATTTCTTTTGTACAAAAGACAGACCACTCTGACACGGAATGTCATCCCATTCACCTTTATGCAGATAAGGAGAATTTTACTGTCAGTTTCCAAAATGATTGTTCTCTCTTCAAGATCTCTAGGATGAAAATTTGATGAAATAGTAATTTCATTACTTGATCACCCTTGTACAAGATATGTATTTTTTCATCTTTTCATCAAATATTAAAAATCTAAGTTACAGGTTAAATGGTTTTCCTTTAACTCTGAGCATTATGGCTCTAGGTAAAGGCAGCAGAAGCCTCTTGGAACCACTCTCTAAGTTCTGCCTCCCTTCAGGTGCAATGCTTCTCTCATGCTGACCATTTTTTGTGAAATGGCTCATGTAGTTTCAGTAGGTATTAAAAATTCATTCAAGTGTTGCCACTGTTTTTCCTTACATTATGTATAATACATGGAGTCTACGGAAGTGTTCGTCCAGAAAGTTAGGTTTAAGAAATCATACAATTTTAATTCCTCATTCTGTAACTTTCCTTAGAGATGTTATTCTGATTAATGAGGTAGCTCACTAAAATTGCTGTACATGGTATTTAGACAATTTGGAAATTAGTCAGTACACTATTAGAGTGACATAGATTTCCTGAGATCTAAGTTCTACTTAAGACTCTGATTCTTGAGTGACCTTTAGTAAATGTTGAGATATGTGAACTGGAGTAAATTTTTTATATTTAGTTTCTATATTGTTAATGTAATACTAATTGTGAGACAGTGTGTGTGCATGTGTTCTTTTTGTTGTCGTTCAAGTACAGTTGTCTCTATTTTCTCCCCATCATACCCCTGCACCTCATCCATTCCCACCCCCACCATTGAACCTTCCCCCTTTGGCTTTGTCCATGTGTTTTTTATACATGTTCATTGATGGCCCTTGCCCTATTTTCCCCCATTATCCCTCTCCCCACTCCTCTCTGGTTACTGTCATTTTGTTCTTTATTTCAATGTCTCTGGTTGTATCTTGATTGCTTGTTTTGTTGACTAGATTCCACTTATAAGTGAGATCATATGGTATTTGTCTTTTACTGCCTGGCTTATTTCACTGAGCATAATACTGTCCAGTTCCATCCATGCTGTCACAAAGGGTAGGTGCTTCTTCTTTCTTTTTTGCTGTGTAGTATTTCATTGTGTAAATGTACCATAGTTTTTTGATCCACTCATTTACAGATGGGCACTTAGGCTGCTCCCAGCACATGACTATTGTTCATTGTGCTGCTATGAACATTGGGGTGCATAGGTTCTTTTGATTGGTGTTTCAGGATTCTTAGGGTATAATCTCAGCAGTGGAATTGCCTGGTCAAAAGGCAGTTCCATTTTTAGTTTTTTTGAGAGAATTCCATACTGTTTTCCACAGTGGCTGCAGCAGTCTGCATTCCCACCAACAATGTGATAGGGTCCCCTTTTCTCCACAACCTTGCCAGCACTTGTTATTTGTTGATTTGGTTATGATGGCCATTCTCACCAGGATGAAGTGGAATCTCATTGTGGTTTTTATTTGCATCTCTCTGATGGCTAGTGATGCTAAACACCCTTTCATATGTCTCTGGGTCCTCTGTATGTCCTCCTTGGGGAAGTGTCTGTTCATGTCCTTTGTCCATTTTTTTATTGTTTTGTTTGTCTTCCTGGAGTGGAGTCATGTGAGTTTTTTATAAATTTATAAGCAAGGTGGTGAGCCATGATCTCACCTATTACTGGAACCTAATCAACAAAACAAACAAGCAAGCAAAATATAACCAGAGACATTGAAATAAAGAACAAACTGACAGTAACCGGAAGGCAGGGGGTGGGGATAACAGGAGAAAGATGGGGAAGAGTTGTCAAGGAAGAAGTGTAAAGAACCCATGAACAAAGCCAGAGGTGGGTAGGACTGAGCATGGGAGGTAGGATTGGGTGGGGCATCAGTGGAGACAACTGTGCTTGAACAATAACAAATAAAAATCAAAAGATAAAAGAACTGAAAAAAATGAATAAAGCTAAATGTTAGAAGATCACTAGATATATTGTGGGAATAATGGTGTAGAGAAGAAGAGATGAAAGTGAGGCAACATTAATGAAGCATGCAGATACCTCTACTAAAAATATTTTTGAATAGCAGGCAGGCAGAGAATCTGACCTTTATTCCATATGAACAAGGAATACAGGTCTGACAATAATGATTTTGGTAGATTTGAGAATGCTATTTAATGAGAAACTAAGATTTAACTTTATCTTCACTTTTCTATTATTCACTGCTGATTTTTTTGTATTTTCTGTATATCTATGATTTGTTATTACAAGAAATGATTTGCAGCTATTGGGGCTTGTTAATCTTACTCCAGTCTCCAGAGATAAAATTGTTTTAAACTTTCATTATGAGTATGGTCTCTGCTATTGTACTTTTTACTTTTTTATTATACAATTACAGTTGTCCCCATTTCCCCTCCATTAATCTCTTCTGCCCTACCCACCCTAACCTCTCACCTTAAACCTTTCTCCTCCCCATTTTCTTTGTCTATGGGTTCTTTATACATGTACCCTCCCCTTTTTAACCCAATTGCCCCCTTCCTCCGACACCAGATGACTGTCAGTTTGTTCTTTATTTCCATGTCTCTTGTTCTATTTTGCTTGTTTGTTTGTCTTGTTGATTAGGATCTACTTATAGATTAAATCATATGGCATTTGTCTTTCACCACCTGGCTTGTTACACTTAGAATAATGCTCTCCAGTTCTATCCATGCTGTCATGAAGAGTAAGAGTCCTTCTTTCTGCTGCATAGTATTCCATTGTGTAAATATATCACAGTTTTTTAAAACAATTTTATTGTTGTTCCAAGTACCTTTTTCTGCCTTTCTCCCCACCCATCCTCACCACTCCAGCCCTCCCCATCTCTCTCCCCTGTTTCCATCCCCCCTTGTTATCATCCATGTGTCCTTTATAATTGTTCCTGCAAATCCTTCATCCTTTTCCCTTGTAATCCCCTCCCCTCTCCCCTCTGGTCACTATCAGCCTATTCTCAATTTCAGTGTATTTGATTATATTTTGGTTGCTTGTTCATTTTGTGGATTAGGTTCATGTTAAAGGTGAGATTATATGGTATTCGTCTTTCACCACCTGGCTTATTTTGCTTAGCATAATGCTTTCCAGTTCCACTCATGCTGTTGCAAGGGTAGGAACTCCTTCTTTCTCTCTGCTGTGTAGAATTCCATTGTGTAAATGTACCATATTTTTTTGATCCACTCGTTTACTGATAGACAATTAGGTTGCTTCCAGCACTTGGCTATTATTAATTGTGCTCCTATGAACATTGGGGTGCATATGTTCTTTTGGATTGGCATTACAGGGTTTTTAGGATATAATTCTAGCAGCAGAATTGCTGGGTCAAAAGCAGTTCCATTATTAGTTTTTTGAGGAAATTCCATACTGTTTTCCATAGTAGTTGCACTAGTCTGCAGTCCCTTCAGCAGTACAGTAGGGTTCCTTTTTCTCCACGACCTTTTCAACACTTGTTGTTTGTTGATTTGTTTATGATGGCCATTCTGACTGTGTAAGCTAGTATCTCAATGTGGCTTTAATTTGCATCTCTCTGATGGTTAAGGATACTGAGAATCTTTTCATGTGTCTCTGGACCCTCTGTATGTCCTTCTTGGAGAGATGTCTGTTTAAGTCCTTTGCCCAATATTTAATTGAGTTGCTTGTCTCCTTAGAATGCAGTCATGTGAGTTCTTTATGTATTTTGGAAATTAAACCCTTGTCTGAGGTATCATTGGCAAATATGTTTTCCCAAATGGTTGGTTCTCTTTTCATTTTAATGCTGCTTTCTTTAGCCGTGCAGAAGCTTTTTATTTTGATGAGATCCCATGAGTTTATTCTTTCCTTTATGTCCCTTGCTCTAGGGGACATATCAGTGAAAATATTGCTGTGTAAAATATCTAAGATTTTCCTGCCTATGTTCTCTTTTAGGACTTTAATGGCATCATGATTTATATTTAAATCTTTTATCCACCTTGAATTTATTTTTGTGTATGGTGTAAGTTGGTGCTCAAGTTTCATTTTTATCCAAGTAGCTGTCTAGGTATCCCAACACCATTTGTCGAAGAGGCTATTTTTACTCCATTTTATGCTGCTGCCCCTTTTGTTGAATATTAATTGACCTTGGAGTCTTGAGTTTATTTCTGGGCTCTCTATTCTGTTCCATTGGTTCATGTGCCTGTTTTTATGCCAGTACCAGGATATTTTGATTACAGTGACCTTGTAATACAGTTTGATATCAGGTATTGTGATCACCGCTACTTTGTTCTTCTTTCCCCAAATTGCTGCAGCTATTCAGGGTTGTTTATGGTTCCATATAAATTTTCAAAGTGTTTGTTCTGTATCTGTGAAATATACCATGAGTACTTTAATAGGTATTGCATTCAATCTGTAAATTACTTTGGATAGTATGGAAATTTTGATGATGTTAATTCTTCCAATCCATGAACGTGGTACATGCTTCCATTTGTTTGTGTCTCCCTTAATTTCTTTCTTCAGTGTTGTGTAGTTTTCTGAGTACGAGTCTTTTACCTCCTTAGTTAGAGTTATTCCTAGGTATTTTTTTTATTGCTATATCAAATGGGTTTTTTTTTTTTTGCTGATTTCTGCTTTTGATGCTTCATTGTTCATATACAAAAATGTCTTTGATTTCTGAAAATTGACTTTATACCCAACTGTTTTGCCAAATTCATTTATTAGGTTGAGCAATTTTTTGGCAGAGTCTATAGGATTTTCTGTGTACACTATCATGTCATCTGCAAACAATGACAGCTTTGCTTCCTTCTTTCCAATTTGGATGCCTCTTATTTCCTTTCCTTTGCCTGATTGCTGTGGCTAGGACTTCCAATGCTATATTCAACTGAAGTGGTGAAAGTGGACAACCTTGTCTTGTTTATGATTTTAGTGGGAAAGATTTTAGTTTTTGCCCATTGAGTATGATGTTGGCTGTAAGTCTGTCATATAAGACCTTTATGTTGTTGAGGAATGCTCCCTCTACTCCCACTCTGCTGAGTGTTTTTTATCATAAATGGGTGCTGTACCTTATCAAATGCTTTTTCTGCATGTGTTCTGCATGTGATGTTTGTATTTGCTTTTGTCTTTGTGATGTATTGCATTTATTTATTTTAGAATACTGTACCATCCTTGCATTCATAGGATGAATTCCACTTGGTCACGGTGTATGATCTTTTTAATGTATTGCTGGATGCTGTTTGCCAATATTTTGTTGAGGATTTTAGTGTCTATGTTCATCAGCGATATCGGCCTGAAGTTTTCTTTCTGTGTTGTGTCTTTACCTGGTTTGGGGATTAGGATGATTCTGGCTTCATAAAAAGAGTTTGGAAGTCTTCCATTTTCTTGGATTTTTTGGAATAGTCTGTAAAGGATAGGGGTTAGCTCTTCCTTAAATGCTTTGTAAAATTCTTCTGTGAAACTGTCCAGTTGAAAGCTTTGCTGTTTTGGGAGGTTTTTTTTGATTACTGATTTGACTACTCCAGCTATTACTGGTCTGTCCAGGCTTTCTGCTTCATCTTCATTCACTTTTGGAAGATTATATTTTTCTATAAATTTGTCCATTTCACCTAGGTTTTCAAATTTCTTGCCATATATAGTTCTTTTTGTAATTTCCTAGAATCCTTTGTATTTCTGTGTTATCAGTTGTTATCTCTCCTCTTTCATTTCTAATTGTGTTTATTTGGGTCTTTTTTTTAATTGATGAGTCAGCTTAAGGGCTTGTCAATTTTGTTGATCTTTTTAAAGAACCAGCTTCTGAATTTATTGATCCTTAGAATTGTGCTTTTAGTCTCTATGTCATTTAATTTTGCTCTGATCTTGGTTATTTCCTTCCTTCTACTTGCTCTGGGCTGTCTTTGTTGTTGTTCTTCAAGTTCTTGTAGGTGTAGGGCTAGGTTGTTTATTTGAAATGTTTGTATTTTTTTTAGGTAGGCCTATAGCACTGAACTTCCCTCTCAGGACTGCCTCCACTGTGTCACATAAATGTTGGGTTGTTGTGAGTTCATTTTCATTTGTTTCCAGAAACTTTTTGATTCCCTCCTTGATCTCATTCTTGACCCATTCATTTTTAATAGCATGCTATTCAATCTCCATGAGTTTGAGTGTTTTTGAGTTTTTTCATTGAGGTTGGTTTCTAGTTTCAGTCCCTTGTGGTCAAAGAAAATGCTTGATAAAATTTCAATTTTCTAGAATTTGTCGAGACTTGTCTTGTGTCCTATCATGTGATCTATCTTTGAAAATGTTCCATGTGCATTTGAAAAGAATGTGTATTTAGTTTCTTTGGGATGAAAGGCTTTATCAGGTAAGTTCATTTGATCTGGAACATTGTTCAGTGCCTCAATATCTTTGTTGATATTTTGCTTGGATGATCTATCCAGTTTTGACAGTGGGGTGTTGAAATCCCCTACTATAATTGTGCTGCTGTCAATATCTTTCTTGAAGTCCTCCAAGATTTTTCTTATATATTTGGGTGCTCCTATATTGGGTGCATATGTGTTTATAACTTCTTGATGAATTCTTCCCTTGAGTATTATGAAGTGTCCTTCTGTATCTCTTTTAATGTCCTTTGTTTCGAAGTCTATTTTGTCTGATATAAGTATTGCTACCCTGGCTTTTTTTCCTGTCCATTTACTTAGAATATTTTTTTTCCAACCCTTCACTTTCAGTCTGTGTAGGTCTTTTGTTCTGAGGTGGGCCTCTTGTAGGCAACATATGTGTGGTTCATGTTTTCTTATCCATTTAGCTATTTATTCTATGTCTTTTGATTGGAGCATTTAATCTATTTATATTTAAGGTTGTTATTGATAGGTACTTATTCATTGTCATTTTCCATACCTGTGTTCCTCTCTCTCTCTCTCTCTCTCTTCTTTCCTTTTCTTAAAGCAGTTCCTTTAGCCTTTCTTGCAGAGCTGGTTTGGTGGAGGTGTATTCTTTTAGACTTCTTTTGTCTGGGAAGCTCCTTATTTGGTCTTGCATCTTGATGGAGAGCCTTGCTGGGTAAGGTAACATTGTTTGCAAGCCTCTGGTTCTCATTATTTGGAATATGTCTTGTCATTCTCTTCTGGTTTGGAGCATTTCCATTGAGAAGTCAGCTTCTAGCCTTCTTGGGGCTCCCTTGTATGTTATTTCCTGTTTCTCCTTTGCTGCCTTTAAGAGTCTCCCTTTGTCTTGGAATTTTGCAATTTTAGTTATGATGTGTCTTGAAGTGGGCCTCTTTGGGTTCCTCTTGATTGGGACTCTCTGTGTTTCCTGGATTTGTGTGACTTTTTCTCTCATCAAATTAGGGAAGATTTCCATCATTAGTTTTTTAAACAGGTTTTCTATACCTTGCTCTTTTTATCCTCCTGGTATCCTTATTATATGGATATTTTTACATTTCATGTTGTCCTGCATTTTCCTCAACCCTTCTTCATTCTTTCTGAGCCTCTTTTCCTTTTCTTGCTCTTTCTAGGTGTTTTTTTCTACCTTGTACTCTAGCTTGCTGATCTGATCCTCTGCTTCATCTAGCCTACTTTTGATTCCTTCTCCTGTGTTCTTCAGTTCAGAAATTGTATTCTTCATTTCCTCTTGGCCCATGTCGGTAGTTTATATTTCCTTTTTCATGTCGATATAGTTTTCAGTGAGTTCATTGTACTTTCCCTGTAGTTTTTGGTAATTGTCTGTGAGCTCATTGAGCTTCCTAATATCAATCGCTTTGAACTCAGTATCTGAGAGTTGACTTACCTCTATTTCATTTAGCATTCTCTCTGAGTCTTCCTCCTTTCCTTTCATTTGGAGATTGTTTCTTTGTCTCCCCATTGTTTGTGAGACTCTTCTTATTAGCCTCTGTTTCTTAAACTGATCTGTTCTGACTCCCTGGGTTTCTGGTGTGAACTGCTATGGTAGAATATCTGTGAGATTCAGTTTTGCAGTCTCATTAGTTTCCTGAGCTTGATGATCTTGTACTGTTGTTTCTATTGGCTCTCTGTATGTCTGGGTTTTGATTGTTGTTGGGTCTTTCTTGGTGGGTCTTTCCCTCTAGCTGGTTAACTGAGGGTCACTCCATCTACCATGTCTTGTAATCTGTTGTTTATGTGTGGACAGGTTGTGTTGAAGCTGATTCTTCTGTGTGTAGAAGGTTTTGAGGCTTCTCTCTTGTTCTTGTTCAGTTGTTTGTTCTGGGTAATTTCTTCACCATTTAGTTGTATTTCCAGATTAGTCCTGTATTCAGGTTAGTGTGGCTTCCTCTCCCTCCTTCACTTTCCTCCATTGTTATCTGTTGGTGGTTTATTTGTTGGTGGGTTTCTTCTTCTAGCAGGTATCCTGGTGTTCACAGCTCCCACCTAATCTTTTTTGTGGTCAGTTGGAGGGGGGCGGCAAAATGGTTTAAGATAGCAGGAGTGTATTCTATGGTACTTAAAGTACCAACCTATAGAGAAGAGATAAGAGATCATTTGAATATGTATAGTGTTAACTGTGATATTTCATCCAACTAACCACTTTTTAGAAAGGGTGGGAAAAAGATACGACTCTTACCAGGGGCAGGGAAGGATTATGAGTTGGATCTAGAAAGCAGTGAGCTTGTGTGGGGGTCAGATTATGAGGTAAACCAAGAGTAAAGGATAGAAAATAGGTGTAGTATGTGAGAGAATAGAGTTAACCACCATAGTAATAAAGTTGAGGAAACAGTGAAGTGAGCTAAGATTTGGAAGGGGTGCTATATAGTATTTACAATTGTATGGAACAGCAATTATTTACAATAGTAATGGAGCAACAATCATAACAGTCAAACAATGCAATTTAACCAGCCAAGTGAAGAAGACTAAACAGAAAGAAGAGAAATACAAAAATACTAATAAAATAAAAGATGTAAGAATAATGAAAAAATAATAATGATACAAATATACAATAACTTGCAAGTTCTCTGGAAAAGTAAAATTTGTCTCACTGTTTCATTTGTTGGGATGACCTTTCTTTGGGTCCAACTCTAGTCTTTTCAGAGCTTCAGGTTTTATTGTCTTACTTGTGGCAATAAAAAGGAAGGAAGGAAGAATACAAAAGAAAGACAGGAAAAAAGGAAGAAGGAATAAAAAAAAAAAAGCCTTCTGCTGGCTTTAAACCTGCCAAGCCAGTTCTTCTGGTCTTCCTGCCTGCAGTAGGGTGAGGAGCGAGTGGTTTCACTTTTTTCCCTTCCTGAGCCACACTCTTTGCTGTTGCCCAGCCCCCAACCCAGTTTCTCAGCTTGCTGCTGGGCCCCCAGTGCCCTTCTGCTTCTAGCCTACACCTTCAGTCTACCAGTTATGCTGTCCTTGAGGTGCACCAATTAGGGACAACTCACACACCACCTTCTTGATCTTGCTGTCCTAGATGTTAGGGACTCTCAGAGTACCTTCAGGGTAGTTCATCCCCTCCACTGAGTTAAGACTTTCTGGGGATTGCTAACTCCCTGAACCCTTCAGCTGTCCTCTGTGGGGCATCTCACCTTCCTCTTAGAGAACTAGTCTGCACTGCAGGGCCCTGAGCACAGGGGCCAGGTGGGAGGGGCTGGGTGGTGGAACCACAGGTCTGGGCCTGAGCACTCCGCCGTGCTGCTGGGGCTGGACAGGAAGAAACCAGGCCACGGGGTCAGGTGTGTGTAGTCATAGAAGATACTTGATGTGATTTCAATCTTCTTAAATTTATTGAGACTTGTTTTGTACCCTAACATGTGGTCTTTTCTAGAAAATGTTTCTCGAGCTCCTGAAAAAATGTATATTCTTTTGCTTGGTGTGATATGCTCTGAAAATATCAATCAAATCCATTTAGTCTAATGTGTCATTTGAAGTTCCTGTTTCCTCATTGAATTTTGTCTTGGAGATCTATTTATGTCAATGGGATGTTAAAATCCCCTACTATCAACAAATTGACAGTAATCAGAGGAGAGGTGGGAAGAGATAATGGAGGAAAAAAGGGGAATGGTTGTCAAGGAACGTGTATAAGGGACACATGGACAAAGACAAAGGGTAGTAGGATAGAGGGTGGGAGGAATGGATGGCTTGGGGGGAGCGATGGGGAGAAAATGGAGACAACTGTACTTGAACAACAATTTTAAAAAAGAGAGAAAAATAAAACAAAATTCAATTATTTAATGTAAAAACAACCCCTACTATGACAATATTACTGCCAACCTCTCCCTTTATGCTTATCAAGATTTACTTTATGTATTTAGCCACTTTTATGTTGGGTGCTTATATGTTTATGAGGGTTATATCCTCTTGTTGGACTGGTCCCTGCATCATTATGTAATGTTCTTCTTTATCTCTTATTTTAGTTTCTTTTTTTTAAAGTCTATTTGTATGCTATAAGTACTGCTACACCAGCTTTTTTTTTTTTTGCTTCCATTTGCATCACATATCCTTTTCCATTTATTTATTTTCAGTCTGTGTGTGTCTTTAGTTCTAAGGTGGGTCTCTTGTAGACATCATATATATAGGTCTTTCTTTCCTTATCTATGCAGCCACCCTATGTCTTTTCTTTAGAGCATTTAATTCATTTACATTTAAAGTGATTATTGATAGGTATATATTTATTAACAATTTATTGTTTATAACTGTGTTTTTCTGTTTTTTTCTTTTCTTCTTTGTCCTCTTCCTTGTCCTTCTTCTGCTTCTTCTCTTTCTTCTTTTTCTTCTTTCTTCCTCTTTTTGACCCTTTAACATTTCTTATAATACTGGTTTGGTGGTAATAAACTTCTTTAGCTTCTTCTTATCTTAGGAGCTCTTTATTTCTCTTTCAATTTTAAATAATAGCTTCATTGGGCAAAACATTCTTGGTTTAGGTCCTTGCTTTTCATCACCTTGAATATTTTATGCTACTCCCTTCTGGCCTGAAATGTTTCTGTTGAGAAATCAGCTGATAGTCTTATGGGGGCTCCCAACAAGGTTGGGTGTCTGTGGACATCTCCCTTTGTGTATGCCACTTGTGGAGCTAATTAGGTCATGCTTGGATGTGTTTTGAATCAGTTGTTGCTTTGGTTCTGGGGCTTCTAGGGAGGGGAACCAGTGTCCATCAATGTCAGGTGCTGCCAGTGATGGGCTCTGTGTTACCTTTTTGGAACTACAAAAAGATCCACCATTTTCAGCTGCCTCTGCTGTGCCTGGGTGTGAATGGAAGGGGACCAGTTAGCACCAAGGTCAGTTTTCACCAGCTTGAAGCCTGGGAGCAGGTCAGCAAGGATTTCCAAGCTCTGCCCTTATTAGCTTCAGTTGCTGAAAGGGCCTATGGTAGTACATGATTTGCTTACAGGAGGCTCTCAGGGACTCACCAGGTAGAGGACAGTAGTGTTCACCAGATTGATACAAATCTAAATTCAATACCAGTGCCATGTTTGAGGTCATTTGTCCTTCCTCTGCAGGATCCCAAGAAAAGTGGCTACAAAGATTGTGTGTGCTGGTCCTTTAAGAGGTCACCTGGCTATTTCAGGGGGCTCCAGATGTTATATGAGCACCTCCTCTCCTCTGTTACTTCCACACAGATTGGAGTTTAGACCCCATGCTCCTCAGGGAGGACTTTCACATTTGAGGGATTCTTAGCCATGGCACACAGGCATGGGAACAACACTCCTAGCCACTCTGCCCTTCCTACCATTGTTAATGTGGCTACTTTTGTAAATCCTTGATTATAAGACTTCTGTTTAGTTAATCTTCAATTAGTTATTCAAGTCTATTTTTCCAGTTTGTGGCTGGGAGGAGGTGAGTGCAACTCCATCAACTCTGACACTACCATCTGGATGCTAAAAATATATTTTAATGCTTATTATTCTCTCAAATTTACACAAAAAGATTTGACCTTTTTATGATATTGCTACAGTGAAAATATGAATATTTTGTATGTTTAAAACATTTATTTAGGCATAATTTAATTTATATACCATAAAATTCATGGATATTAATTATAAAATTTAATAATCTTAGTAACTTTATATTCAGTTATTCAGTCATCAACGTATTCCAGTTTTAGAACACTTCTATCAACCCCCAAAATTTTCTCACATCAGTTTGCCATTAACTCTGCTCACATTTTAACTTGGGTAACTCTTAATATGCTTTCTTTCTCTATATTTGCCTTTTTGGGAAATTTAATAAATATAGAACTGTAAAATATGTAATCATTTGCATTTGGATTCTTTCATTCAGTATAGTATTTTTAGGCTCATCCATATGGTGGCATGATTGATGGCCTCCTCTTTTTTTCCATTAGGTGCATTCTAAGTCAGTCCAAAGGTAATAATTGCCAATAGCAGGATATTTTTGTCACTTCATTTTTAAAACATTCCATGTGTATTATACAAAGATTTATTTCTGAGCATAGTTAAGGAGATTTTGAAATATAACTGAGTCATGTTTAATAATTAAAAAGAATTGTAGGTAACAAATACTTGAGACATGCACATTGTGCTATAGATAAGGGGATTACATAGATATTTAAAACATGATATTTACTTTCTAGAAGCTTATTCTATGAAAAAACAAATATGCTAATTCTTGTGTACACCATTTCATATCTATTTATCTCTTCCAGTATAACAAAACACTCTATGTTTGTAGATTAAAGCAGAGTTCACAAAGTATAGTTCATGAGGCAAACCTGGACTTATTTTGTGTGACCTTTGTAAGCTAAGAATTATCCTTACATTTTACAATAATTATTTAAGTGAAGAATATGCCACCTGTAGTTTGCCAAGACTAAAATATTTATTATATGATCCTTTACAAAAAATGTTCTGTCCCTTGGCTTAAACAATAATCATTATCACCTCTGGAGATTCTGGAGTTGACTCAGTTCTGATGGGTGATTGTTGCTTTGAGTCTTTTATGGCAGTCAGCTCTTGACTGGGATGCAACCACTGTTCATTTACATGGAAGATGATGCTTGTTATTGTCTAGTAAATCAGCTGGAACTGTTTTCCAAAACTTACTCTTGTTCTTTCTATGTGGCCTACCCTCCATGTTCTCACATCATGGCTTCTGGATGCTTAAGTTGAACATCCCAATGGCAAATATTTTTTTAAGTATTTTTAATGGATTATGCTATTTCAGTTTTCCCAATTTTCCCCCTCTATCCCTCCTCCACCCTGCCCCCCCAATCCTCCAGCATCCCCCCGCCATTAGTTCATGTCCATGGGTTGTACATATAAGTTCTTTGAGCCCTCTGTTTCCCATACCATTTTTATCTCTCCCCATCTATTTTATGCCTGCTAATTATGCTTCTTCTTCCCTCGACCTTTTTCCCCCATTCCTCCCCTCCCTCTCCCCACTGAAATCCCTCTGTGTGATGTCCATTTCTCTGATTCTGTTCCGATTCTAGTTGTTTGCTTAGTTTTTGTTTTTCATTCATTTGTTGATAGTTGTGAGTTTGTTGTCATTTTACTGTTTATATTTTTTATCAGCTTTTTCTTAGATAAGTCCCTGTAATATTTCATATAATAATGACTTGGTGATGATGAACTGCTTTAACTTGACCTTGTTTGGGAAGCACTTTATCTGCCCTTCCATTCTAAATGAAAGCTTTGCTGGATAAAGTAATCTTGGATGTAGGTCTTTGCCTTTCATGACTTCAAGTACTTCTTTCCAACCCCTTCTTGCCTTTAAGGTTTCTTTTGAGAAATCAGCTGATAGTCTAATGGGAACTCCTCTTTAGGTAACTCTTTCCTTTTCTGTTGCAGCCTTTAAGATTCTCTCCTTATATTTAATCTTGGGTAACTTAATGATGATGTGCCTTGGTGTGTTCCTCTTTGGGTCCAACTTCCTTGGGACTCTCTGGGCTTCATGGACTTTCTGGAAGTCTATTTCCTTCACTGGATTGGGGAAGTTTTTCTTTGTTATTTTTTCAAATAAGTTTTCAGTTTCTTGCTCTTCCTCTTCTTCTGGCATCTCTATAATTCAGATATTGCAACATTTCAGGTTGTCCCAGAGATTTGTAAGAGTCTTCACATTTTTGAATTCTTGTTTCTTCATTTTGTTCTCATTGGATGTTTATTTTTTTCTTTTGTTCCAAATTGTTGCTTTGAGTCCTGGTTTCCTTCCTGTCACTGTTGGTTCCCTGAATATTTTGCTTTATTTCACTTTGGGTATCCTTCATTTGTTTTTTCATTTTTCGACCAAGCTCAATCAGATCTGTGAGCATTTTGATTGCTACGGCTTTAAATTCTCCATCAGGTATGTTGGCTATCTCCTCTTTGCTTAAGTTGGTTATCCTCTCCTTGCTTAGCTCTCTTCCTGTGGTTTTGTTCTGTTCTTTCATTTGGGCCATATTTCTTTGTCTTAGCACACCTGATATGTTGTCAGGGGGTGGGGCCTTTGGTATTCACCTGGGCAGGGCAACCCTCTTTGGTGCAATGCAACACTACCTGTAGGGGAGGGACCAGAGAGGGAACAGTGCAGCTCACCATGCTTTCCAACAAACTCTTGTGTAAGATGGGAGTTTCTCCCACCATGCCAACCACCATAGTCCACAGTCAACTCTGAGTCTCAGTTTCACCTTTAGCCTACCCTGCCCACCCTGTCTGCCTCCTTGCTGCAGTTTTTCTGAGTCAACCTGCGCGGTCTACCGGTGTAGTTATTCTGGTTGATTTTTTTCTTTATTTCCTTGGTTGTCAGAGTTCTGTGCAGTTTCATTATCTGGCTATTTTGGTTATTTATTGGTTTGAGATTGGTTGTTATCCTCCTTTTGGTTGTGCAAAGAAGTGAAGGGTTTCTATGTATGCCTTCATCTTGGCTGGAACTCGATCCAATGGTAAACATTTTAAGAGACCTATGCAGAAGATGCAAGTGTTTTTAAAATAATTTCTGCAGTAATCTATTGGATATACAAATCAGCTGAGATTCAGTGTGGAAGGTGTCCATCACACTGGGGAGTAAATACTGGGAGGTGTGGTTCACTGGTGGGGGTTAGGGAGTTCTTTGGAGACTAACTTCCACAGTCTCCACTCTGGATTCCAGTGATTCTTTTTCTCTAGCACAAAATATACTCAGCCCCTCCCAAGACTCCCAAAGTTTTATCACACTATGCTGTCAGGATCAGGTTTTGAATCTGGAATTTCATGATCTAAATCAGGTCCAGGTGTGAATAGGATTCCTCAAATAAGATACTTCTTAGTATGAAGATCTGTGGATCAAAGAAACAATTTATCTTCCTCCCACACACACTTGGCATGGGGATGGTTGATGATCAAATACATTAATGCCATAGGCATGCCCATTTAAAATGGAAAGAAGGCGCATAGAAATTGTTGGTCTACAGAAATCTGAAATACAGCAGGCTCAGGTGATAATTCACCCTGCTTTGGGTGCAGGAAACATGCTTAATACCCAATTGTGCCTCCTGGGATATTTTACTTTTGATTTGGCTTTATCTTAGCTCCAAATTGAGTCATTTCTTATTTTTTATAAAAAATGCCTCATTACCCTAGATGGGTGGCTCAGTTGGTTGTAACATTGTCTTATACACCAAAAAGTTGTGTATTTGATCCCCAGTCCAGGCACATACTTAGTTTGCAGGTTTCACCCCTGGTCAGGGCTCAACTGATCAATTGGTTTCTCTTTTACATTAACATTTCTTTCTTTCAATCTTTCTCTCTCTCATTCTCTGTCTCTCTCTCTCCCTCACCCAACCCCCTTCCTCTCTAAGCATATCCTTAGGTGAGGATTTAAAAAAAGCCTCATGTCCTCAACTGATTACGTTTTATAGCCTGCATCCTACTCACGAAAATTTGTAGGGTCTGAGACATCTTTTTATTTTAACTGTCCTTTTCAGAATAAGTTGGTATAATTATTTAAAAATTGTGTTTGTGTTTATGTATCAAATTCTAAGTTTGCTTGATTAGACTAGGGCCATATCCACATTTTATTTTATTTTTTTCTCAGAGAGTCCCTTTCCTAGCTGGGATCACTCCCACAATTTTTAAGTCTTTATCTAGTAAAGAGGATCTAAAGGGCAAGACCTTCAGATTCATAGCCAACATTTTCTTTAGGCAAGAAAATATGAAAAGCATACCATTAAGATCTTGGAAAATATTTTTTCTGAGAGGGTCTAGAAGGCTTCCCCTTATTATTTGTGGAAGTCATTTCTTTTTCTAGCTGAGAAAGCCTATGAGGAATTACCTTAAATTCCTCTGAAGCTTTAACAAAGGGTCTTACAGATGCTCTCTCAACCTGAAATTTATCCTGAGGCCATATTTTACAAAAAGCCCTGAATTTTATCTTTGCCCAAATGTCATTTCTTACTTTGAGAAACTTCTTCTGTTGGAATAACTAGGTATGAAAAACAATTTTATATTTTAGCAAGCACGTCCATGTTCTTCAATTTTTTTTAAAATACTGATAAAAATTTTAAGTGTCTTATATAGCTGTAATTTCCATATAATTTTTCATATGCAGCTAAAATGAAATGAATCAGTTTGTACTTTTGTGATTCTGCCAGAAAAAAATCTCCTGAGTTCTATTAAATATCTCATTAGGTGAATTTTTTGATACCATCAACAGTAATGCACCATGGGAAAACTGGTCAGAATAGTCCACCCACCCCAGAGGGCAGGCAATAAAGAATGCATACTCCTTGGAAATATTAAATATAATATTGAAACTAACTATCATTCTCCTTTAGAGTATCATCATTGAGCAGCAATTCTGAACAATGTCACTGAGAAAATGCTCCTCTCTTCTGGGTCAGAATACTTCACTACTCTTTCCTGGGGTTGTGTTGGGATGTCACTCTCATGATTGTTATTATGTGGCAAAAAGTATTTCAGATGTAATGAGTGTCTCTAATCAGTCCAATGAATCAAAGAGGTGATATCCTGGGTGGGCCTTACTTAATCAGGTGAACTTCGTTACAGGGTTCTAGATGTTAGAAGTAGTCAGAGATATGCAGTTCTGCTCACCTTGAAGAAACACATTCATACTGCATGGCCTATGAGAGCCATGTGATTTCAGTTCAGTGACACTCTGAGCAGAGAGCCAGACATATAGATAATAAATAGGTAGTATAAATATGGAGATAATAGGTATTGTTTTAAGCCACTTAATTTGTGATGATTTCTTACACATCAATAGAAATTAATATGTTTGGTCTGTATTTTGTTATGCAGTGGTTTCCTATGGGATAATGGTTAGGAAATACTGAATAATGGTAAGTTTTAAAAATCATTGCAAAATAACATAAATAGTTACCAACTATTTGTTAAATGTTTCTAAAGTAGGAAAGAAGTACTCTTGGAGGTAAATATAAAATTCTTTGGAACCTCAGATGATGAAGTAATTACTTGTCTCTGAAGGTTTTGAAGTAAGCTGCATCATGCTGACATTTGAACTAGGCCTTGAAGTATGAAGTATAGCTAGCTAGGCTGACAGAAGAGGAAAGGACATTCTGCAATGAACAACATGAGTTGTCCCCCTGAGTAAATGTTAGATGCTTGGGATTATGAAAGAGAAACAGATTGAACATTAAGGTGATCTTAATGCACATTTAAGTTTATTGTCAAGAGTCTAATTTTAGTGGATATAATATTTCTTTGAGTTTATGGATAAAAATAATTTTTTCTTAAAATGTGGAGACCTCTCAGAAGAAAAGTACTGGGAAATATTAAATTAAATCTTTTGTATTTGTGGACTTTCTTATTTGTTAACATCATCTCAAGTGCCAAGCTGGGACAGGTGGAAGAATTTAGAACTAAATGTGATAAACATTAACTCAGCTATGACAATAGTCTTAATACCAATGTTATTTATATGTAACTTTAAAGAGCTGCATACTTTATATATATGTATACGCTGTCCCTATAATAAGTTTTATAAGAAATTATAAGATTTATGGCATATGAAATGCTGGTTTACATTTAACTGTTACATCAATATTAAACTATACATTATTTATTTTTTAAGATTTTGTTTGTTTATTTTTAGAGAGAAAGGTAGGGAGGGAGAAAGAGAGGGAGAGAATCATCAATGTGCAGTTGCCTCTTGTGAACCCCCTACTGGGGACCTGGCCTGCAACCCAGGCATGTGCCCTGACTGGGAATCAAACTAGCAACCCTTTAGTTAGCAGACAGGCACTCAATCCACTGAGCCACACCAGCCAGGGCTATACATACTCTATTTAAACATATAATAACCCATAACAAAATTATTCCATATTTGAACATCTCTTATGTCAACTATAAAAGAATGCATTATTTAGTCAAAATACATAAGAAAGTCATTTCAGATTAAACAGGAAGTTTGAAGTTCTATTTTTTATTTCATTGTGGATCATTTTTGTGTGAATAGAAGGAAAAACAAACAACAACAAAAAAGTTCAGTGACTAAAAGTATAACAAATTCTGGGCATATAACAATCCTGGGATACTAATCCAAAAGTAACAAATTATTGTGCTTTTCCCCCCTCTAATTTAACAATGCTGCGGAGATGAGTCCAAGCGCTTGTGTAACCAGGGCAAGAAAAGCATGAGTTAGCAATAGTTAAGCTGGAAGAGTAAGGTTTTCTAATGTACGTTCCTAGAGGGGTTTATTGAACACAGCTCACATTTTTTGTCCTGAATCCCTTATCTCAATTTTAAATTTGACTGCTTTATTCTTAACTATCATGGCTTCTTTTCGGATGAGGAAATTGAGGTTCAGGGCGTCTCACATTATTTCATAGTTGGAGAGGAACACAGAGGCCACCTAGCACACTCTCCTCTTTGTTTATGTCTCCTGCCGTGTCACAAGAGCCCTGGTGTGGCATCTTGGGAATATTGAAAATGTCATTACCTAATAAGATAGCTTGTCATATATTTAAAGATAGCTTTCATCACTGATGTCCACCATCTACTTGGCTAATTCTTTGAGTAGGTTAAGGGTTGAATGGGATTAAAGTTTATATTTAATTATTCCCATACTTTTTTCACTTTTCTGTGCATCTAAGGGAAAATTCAGGATGTATAAGTAAAAAAGGGCAAGTCATTATTGCCTTCCAAGCAAATGTTATAAAGTTTTACTGATATTTTTATATTGTTGAATTTTTAAAAAAATGCTGTACAAAATGTTTATTCCAGAAGTTGCAATAGAAACTATATGTGATACTCAAAGTTATTTTAGTTTATATAATTTTCACAAAGTTGTACTAAAGAAACTTGCAATTTATGGAGAGCATGAAAGGTAATTGAGACAACTTCCTGGAGTAATTGGGCATACTCATACCTGGAAGGAATCAAGGAATTTGTTGCATTTAAACCTGTTTTCTATTTGACAACTGTAACATCATGTACTATGTATAGATTGGCTCATGGATTTTTTCACTTTACTATAGTGGTGATTATGAAATTATTTAAATCCTACTAGATAGGGAAATATCCTAACTATAGCTTTCTAAACTGTCCAGGAAATATAATACATTTGCGAAGGCACTTTTAGCCAGCATATTATGACAGTCTTAACAGTTGACAGATGTGACTCGCTCCTTTCTTGTCATAGTGATTTTAAATGAGGAGAGATGTGTCACTGGAGAAGAGAAGTTCTGCCAGCTAATTATCACATTAAATGTTACATCAGCTTTGCTGGTTTCCTGCAAATAGTATAGTTCAGTATATTCAAATTTACTTGGCATAAATAAATGAAGCTGCCTTTTACATTTGAACTGGTATAGGTGAAACATGTTACAATATGCTATGCCTGAATGTTTATATTCCTCAAAATTCATATGTTGAAACTCTAATGCCAATGAGATAGTATTAGGAGGTGGGGCCTTTGGTAGGTAAATAGGTAATGAGGGCTGAGCACTCATGGATAGGATTAGCTTTCCAATTCTGCCTTGTGAAGATACAATGAGAAGTCTACAACCTGGAAGAGGGCCCCAACCTGGCCATAATCTCAAACTCTACCAGTCTCTGGAACTGTGAGAAATATATTTCTGTTGTTTATAGGGTACTCAGTATGCGTTACCTCTTTATTTAATTCTTTATATAGTTTTAAATAGCAATGCAAGTATTTCTTTCTCCATGACAAATCAATTACCCCATAATAGTCTATTAGGATCCTGATGACTCTTGCTTTTAGCACTTCCTTCAGTTAAAACTTTGCATTTTTGTCAGTGATTAAATATGTGCCTTTGCTAGTCAACCATAAGCTCCATCAGGAAAGATATTAAGATTTTTCTTCTTTATTGTATATTCTTAATGTTCAAGAAATAATTTATGATGTGACTTAATGCTCCTTGTATTGGTTCCACCTGCTTTCATGAGAGTTTATCACTCTGGATTCCATTCCACTTTTATAATTTTGCTTTTGACCCTTTGGTCCTGGTATTTTCTTCTGTTCTCTCTGGCTCTTGAAACTAAGCATTTTTCTAAGGACTTGATTTAAATTTGCCCAATGCTACTCTATTCTGAGAACTTGCAGACTAGCTTACCCACTAAACCAAAATTCAGAATTTGGACAAAATCTTGTTATTTCTGAGAGCTTCCATTCTCCTTTTTTCTTAGGAAAATCTTGAATACATGTTTTTTATTTAGTTTACTTATTTCCTGTTTATTTATTCATGCTTTATCTCCCTGAAACTTTTAGCTTCTGACACTCTAAGTGTTCTTAGGAACACTATCAAATATCTGATTAATATTTGAGTTTTCAAATCTAGCACATTTGCTTAACAAACTTTTGAATGTATTGGTGGCTTCTTATCTACCTTTTTCCTCTTGCTCTTTAATTATAACTGCTTTTTGAGCCCTGGCCGGTGTGGCTCAGTTGATCAGAGTGTCCTCCTACAAACCAAAAGGTCACAAGTTTTATTCCAGATCAGGGCACTTGCCTAGGCTATGGGTTCATTCCCCCATTGGAGCATATATAAGAGGCAACAAATCAATGTTTCTTTCTCACTTCAATGTTTCTTTACCCCTCTCTCCCTTCTACTCAAGGGTGGCTTGTGCTCAGTCCACTGAGCCATATCAGCTAGGGCTAGAAACAAAAATTTTTGTAAACTAGAGACTTCATATGAAACTGAATGGTACATGTTTATTATTTTTTTATTTTTTATATTTTATTTATTTTAAGTATATTCTTTTATTATTAAGGCTGTGGCTTAATTGAGGAAACAGTATCATGTTCCAGATGTTTTTCAAGATGTTTTGAAAAGATTGGTGCATTACTTACATTTATGACCTGGCTCCAGAAGCAAGGCTACTCTTAATAGAATGATATGCACTTTTAGGGTGCCTGTGGCCTTGTCTTAGGGCCATGTGAGGTAACAGTACCTGCTCTGATCTGTTGCTGCTGTCACACCTGCTGAGACCCTCAGAGTTGTTTCTCTGCACAGTCAACCAGGATTCTTGGGCACTTGGAGACTCCCAGACTCACTTTCTTCCTCCAGGCTTCTTTGTCAGCAGATACTGTAACCCATAGGACATAGTGAGTAACAGTAATTCTGTTGGGTTAGGGATCCCTTCCCTTTCCCTAAGGGATATGGAAGAGGATTATAGATCTGCACTAACTGTGCAAAGAATCACTCATTTTGAAGACAAGAAATTGCCCTGGGCAAGTTAAGGAACAGGAACAGAGGACTCACGTGCACAGACAATGGGGGTGGGAGGTTGAATGTGATAGTCGGGGAACATGGGGCAAGGGAGAGCAATGGGGAAAAATGTGGGACAACTGGAACTGAACAATAATACAAAATATATTAAATTATTTCAAAATAAAAGAGAAAGAAAAGAAATTGCCCTGGAGATAACAATTTAGTTTTTTAAATATATTTTATTGATTATGATATTATAGTTGTCCCAATTTTCCCCTCTTTGCTCCTCTCCACCCAGTACCTCCCATTCCCTCCTACAATCTTGCCCCTTTAGTCCATGTTCACCGGTCATGCATATAAGTTCTTTGGCTTCTCCATTTCCTATACTGTTCTTAACACTCCCCTGTCTATTCTGTACCTACCAATCTGTATCTCTTAATCCTTGCACATTCTCTGCCAGTCTCCCCCTGCCTCCTCCAAGTGATCGCCATATCTATGATTCTGTTTCTGTTCTGCTTGTTTGCTTAGTTCATTTTTTTAGATTCAGTTGTTGATAGTTGTGAATTTATTACCATTTTCATGATCACAGTTTTGACCTTTTTCTTAAATAATTCCATTTAACAATGGAATTATTTCATAAGATAATGGCTTGGTGATGATGAACTTGTTTAGCTTTACCTTGTCTGGGAAGCACTTTGTCTACCCTTTGATTCTAAATGATAGCTTTTCTGGATAGAGTAATATAGATTGTAGGTCCTTTTCATTCCTTTGAATAATTCTTGCCAGTCCCTTTTCCCTGCAAAGTTTCCTTTGAGAAATAAGCTGACAGTCTTATGGGAACTGCTTTGTAGGTAACTATCTACTTTTCTCTTGATGCTTTTAAGATTCTCTCTTTATCTTTAACTTCTGGCATTTTAATTATGATGTGTCTTGGAGTATGTTTCTTTCTTTTTTTTTTAATTTAAATGAATGTTCAAGTACAGTTTTCACCCCCTTACTCCCATTCAAGTCCTCCCCCCCCCCCCCCCC